>JAUELU010000030.1:4792256-4823305 GCA_032357145.1 Evasterias troschelii | reverse complement strand
AAGTCTGGTTCCCCACTTTTACCCCAAAGTGCCCCTCGAACCTTATCCAAGGCCCTTTTTCAGAAATCCCACTAGTCTAATTGCACTCGTCAACATCATTCAACAGTTCGGAAAAGTCCTACTTATCATGTGTTTTCAATTGAAAATTTTTATTTTGAAAAAGTACTAACTTAATATCTGTGTTTCTGTTTCAGTACATCATCATTTCACCCAGGTGCTCTTTTGGAAACCGACAAATTTCATAAAAACATTATTTCTTAATTCATCACACACACAAGCAGAATATTTCTTCCTAAAAATTACACTTCCTCAGGGTAGCGGTTGTTCGGTGGATATTTTTCCTAAAAACAAAGTAGAAACTGCATGGGCTGTTGTCATTAAGTAGCTAATTCCTCCCCCCCTGCACCACAAATTGCAATCAAATGCTTTCCTTACGAAGTTAGTTTTTTCTTTGTGAAAAGGAACCTCTTCCACACCAAACCCAAACTAGTTTGCAAACTGCTGTTTCAGAGACCGATCACTATTAAAAAATAAATCTTTAAGACCAATATAAAGTCTCTAGCCCAAGCCACCCTGTACTTAAACTCAACCTTCTGCTTTTCAAACCTCGGGTTTACCCTTCCCCCCACCACCAACTTCCCTCACCCCACCAATCCCCTCTCACCCCCGTATGAGGAATATCTCAACACTTCTTTAAATTACTCTCCAAAAGCAAACCTTGTACATACCAAACAGCATTGTATCACAAACCAAAACGCCCTTTATTTAAAGCCTTCACCCAGTATCAATTCTAACCAACCCCTTGGTACAGACAAATTGTATTCATTATGGAACCAGCCCTGATCCCTCCCCCCATCCCATCCCATTATTCCCATCGCTTGTTTCTAGTTTGGGATAGAGGTTGCTCCATAACTCCCTTTTGGTTTATTTTTCTTATCTCTCCTGCTGCCTCCTTCTCAGATACTGGTCTCCATTGCGTTACCTGATCATCTCCTTGATGAGTAGTATACGCTCCATTGTCAGTCTTGTCTTTTTGCTCTTCTTGTTTATCGTCATATTTGCTTTACTCGGCATGCAGCTCTTCGGGGGCTCGTAAGTATGCCAGAACGGCAGACACCCATAGACAAACAGCTAGCCACATACTAGGTTGTCCCAATGTGACAAGTTCATAGTCTAGGACTGTAGGTGACTGGTACAGCAAGGTATTCTTTGTAGCTCAGTAAACAATGATTGTATAGGAATTGGTCTATGGAGGTTGAGTAAGCCCCTCTGGTAATCATTATTGATCGTCAGTTTTTCTCATATTTTTGTTTACGTATTCATCTCACATTTTACTTCCCAAGCTTTGAAGATTCCACCCACTTTGCCGATTCTTGTGTGTCTAATATTTATTTTCAGTGGCTGAGTGGCTGGCCAGCATTGCATCATGTTTCTCTGGAAAGGGAAGGTACAACAGTCTGTAGTTTTCAAGATGTCAAAAGTAACCTCCCATAACATTTTGGAATTGTTTGAAAGTAGTAGAAACTATTACCAGAGGAAGTTGTTTTAGTTATTCTAATCTCAACCCATCTGAAAAGAAATGAAAACCTTGTTTACAAGACTGTTGTACCTTCCTTTTAAATTTAATTCTCTCAAAATATTTCTTCTTTGTTTTTCTCTATTCAGAAAGCTGCCCACTTTCATCTCAACACAATCTTTTATATCCTTCAAAATTCTCAAGACATCAAACTCAAACACTCACAAAGATCTTTTTTCTTAACGTTTTGCAGCTTCTTCCCAATATCATCTGTCACACTATGACACACATTTTCAGCTTGCATGTTCACATAAGATAAACTCCCATCTTCATTCCTAGATGTCTTACGTCCTCCAAGGACATGTTTAATTTTCTTGAAGATGCAGAGTGTGACCATCATCACCTAAGGTGCCTTGTCTGCTGAGTGTCAGCTTTCTCATGGTCAGGCAGTGTCAACGACAACAGCATCAATTACGTTGCCATGGCAACAGAAACCATGGTGCATAAAGCACTAATGTTAATTGTATTTTTGTTTTTTCTCCCATTTCTCACCCTTTTTATTCTGAACTCAACCATTCCACACTCCTTTCCATACTTCTTTCTTTACCTCAAATCTTACTTTTACCTCTTTAACAAATCTCTGTCTTTTGTAAATCGTCCATTCCTCCTTGTGTACTCTTACTTGCTTCATTTCTATACCGATCAAAACCCAATTCAAACCTTCTTACATCTCATCCCTAAAACCTTCCACTTTCTAAACACCCACTGATGTTTCATCTTCTTTGCTCTTTCTGAATTCAAACACCCTACATCCTTCATCCCATGTCTTCATCCTCTCCAAACCCATCTCGTCTTATTAATGTTTTCTCCACTATTCTACCAATCCTTTTTGTCCTCCTCAATCATTCTCTCTTTCAATGTCATCAATTTCTTGCCCCTCTTGCTCCGTCGTCGACCCTTGTACCCCGATTTGATCCATGTAGATATTGGTCCTCGTTGCGAAACCTGGTGGTTTCCCTCCTGAGCAGTATGCGCTCCATTGTCAGTTTGCTGTTCCTCCTCTTCCTCTTCATTCTCATCTTTGCTCTTCTTGGAATGCAGCTGTTTGGTGGAAGGTAATATTGGCTCCAAAATGCACTCAATTATTTTACACCAAGCGTTTATGTATTACTTGTATCACTAGTGTTTTAAGTTACAGTGAATTGCCAACAAATCAACATCTCATTTACACCACTGATTTGATACTGATTGATACTGATTTCAAAACTTCACTTTTTAGTCAAGTATGGCATGTTGTTTCGTTCTTGATACGCACGATGCAAAGAATGTTTACATTTGTACTCATTTAAAAAAACTTCCACTTTTTGCAAATTCATCAGATCTATACTTATCTGTAGAAAGTTTAAGAACTTCAAGTTTATATTAATTCAGTTTTGGTTAGATTTGGCTTAGAGATACTGAAGTATACTAAACATTTAGTGATTATGTAGACATTTTATCTGTAGTTACAAAGACTCTGGCTTTTAAATAATAGTTTAAACTGTTATCGAAATGTGAAACATACGATTGTTAAATTAGTTTTGTAGAAGTTTTGTTTTAATTAAGGGAATAACCACTTTTTAAAAAAAATGTTTTTAAATTATTGAAAAGACTCATGACAGCTATTTAAAGAGTATACATTTTTTTAAATGGTAATGTGACCAAAAGCCACTTTGGATATTAACAACTACAAGAGACCACAAGCTGGGCCAAATTTCATGGCTCTGCTTACCGACGATTTCTGCGCTTGTGATCACCATTCTCCGCTTACCGAGTAAGCTCCAAATTTCTGTGCTAGCTGTGTAAGCGTTGAATGCCTAGTAACGTGGACTACGCAAGTGCACAAGTAAAAATTCCCTGCTAACTCATGAAATATGCTTATCGTAAGCGCGGAATTCCCTGCTTCTGTAAGCACCGATTCTTTGTTTATGGTAAGCAGAGCCCAGATGACATCAGAAAGCCATACAAAAGTTCCCATCGTGTCAATAACTTGGCCAATCATAAAAACAACATGAGAACTACACACTCTTATGAGATGAGAGAAATATAAGATAATGATACAAGGAGAATATGAAGATCTCAATGGAGCCAACTTCCAAAAATGCTAAAAAACAAATTCATAGAAAAAAGGAGTCAAAAATACACACACACAAATTATTTTTCTTGATGACATATTTAAAAGGAATACTATGTAATAAACATATGAAAATTTTGCGGTGACACCATTAAGTTAGATCTCTTCTGAGTGATGGTGGCTCTGAGAAGAAGCGATGAGCTCAACATTTCAGAAAGTAAACTCTGTCCGTTGTCCGGATACTATGTAATTATGTGCTTGTTGTGAGAGAAAAAAAATCAAAAATAATGCTTTAAAAAATTGTATAGTTGAAGCAAAAATTCTCACTTTGTGAAAATTAAATTGAGCCAAGAATCCCAATGGCATGTAAAATACTCATACAGATTAATTTCATTCTGTTTTAAATTGATTTAATTGAACAAAAAAGTCCATTGTCTAATTCATATCAACATAAACAAATTAATTTACCTGAAAACAGCCTTACTGAACTGCACTCAATATTTAATTTTTATTATCATTCTAAAATTAGAATTTACTACAAAAGAAAATATTTCATGGTTTGACGAAGCACTCTATGAAATATGAAATAAAACCAAGCAATTAGTTATTCATTCCAGTTTCAAAATGCATTAATGTCACTTAAGTCAAACAAAAATAATTCTCCTATTTTCATTTTGCAAAGAAACCGCTCAAAAGGAGCATAAACTGACAACAGACAAGAATTTATTTGCTCTATTGTTAAAATGAAGTCGTAATCCGGCACAGCGGAAATGGCTGGCTTATGTATTGAACAAACCATGATGGGATTTTCCATGTGATAGTCTTTCCTATGCTGAAACCACACTGCCAAGTTGTTATACCGCTGAGACTACTTGGACCTATTCAAAGCTTGAACCACAATCAAAATTAAAAAGCACTAATACATCCCACTCTCACATCACAAGGACGCTGTTGCCAGACAGCATTTCCTGTACATGTAAACGTCTTTGAAAATCGCCTTTTACTTAATTTTCATCAAGAAAATGAAGTGATCCTCCGATATAAATGGTTAGGAAGCCACTAAATCTCTCTCAATAAACCAGTTTTGTGTGGAGATACGTTGCTACTCTGCCTCTTCTGCCAATGGACAAAGAGGGGACTGTTTGCATGATCATTCTCCTATTGTAAGTCATATAAGCGATTTGATTAAAGATATCACCCGTAAGACACCTTGTCACGTTTTAGTAAGAAGCACCCTCGCCCCCGTCCTCCTTGATAACAGAAGAGGCTGCCTTGAGATTGTCTCACACTGACACCTAAACCCTACACTCGGGTGACAGATAAGTCTTAACAACTTCTTATTGATTCAGTCTCCCAGGACAAAAATGTACATATTTAATAAGTGTCAAAAATATATTTGTCTGTAACAAGTGTAGAAAGTATGGACAAGTGTTGAGGAAAATGACAATTGTAACAAATGAAAAACGGCTTACATTTACAGGAAGTGCTAAGCAAAAAGTGTGATGTCCTGATCACATAGGATGAGTGCAAAGATATGGTTTTTGTACTTTCAGTATGAGCGTCTATAAAACTGCATATAAATATTCTTTAATTCAACCACATCAAATATCTCTGAACAAAATAACTATTATGAAAACAACCACAGGAGAATGTACCATTGGAGATATTCATAATATACTTACGTTTTATGTTCAATTTTAATAAGTCGTATAAATTTATTTTTGGCTGAATAGAATATTCCATTTTAGTAATGCACCGTGCACACAATAACTTGGTAGGGAGAATGTGATGGATATTTTTTAGAAGACAGTAAATTTTTATGACCCGCTTTCAAAATATTAGCATAAAATTTGATGTTTTTTAAGCAGGTATGGTCTTACAGTTGTAATGAATGAATTTGACTTTGTTGGATGCCGTTAAATAATCCTGAAAATTAAATACCATTTGAACAACAAAAATCCCTTACTTTATTGGAGTTCCTTCTTAGTTCAACTCATTTTTTGACACATTGTTTGGCTCTCATCCACTAACATCACTATATGATTACTTTACACATGATTTGATTCATTTTGACATCTTATCCATTAAAATCACCACATGTTTGAATATCCGAGTACTGTTGGTTACACTCCAACATTTGGACCAAATATTTATTATTACAAACAAAAAATCAAAGAAATACATAATCGTACTTGATTCTGTTAAATGAGCATTTGTACCTGTTAATGATAAATTATATAATTATTTCAAAATGTCATAAAGATATGAGTTAAAAGGTATTTTTTATTAATGTAATTGTACAATTTATTTTTGCTAATATAGGTTTTTCTTTACTTGAGTAGTTTTTATGATTCAACCAAAATGCAGCTGGTATACTGAGTATTCTGTCGCATTAGCATGTTTAATGAAATTTCTTTCATTTTTGTCTTGTTCCTTGTATCTCGTGATTATGTTTGTGAGTTTTATTAGCCAATATGTTAAAACCAGACTATTTTTGTCATCAACCAAGTGTAACTCTTTTAACATTTCAACAAAAGTGTACTCTAAACAACTTAAAAAACTTGATAATAAATTGATTCTCAAAATTATTAAGCAAAGTGACAGAATTCTTGGGGATACCAGTAGTTATAATTGACTAATTTACGTGATGAATTTGTCTTATTTTTTTCAAGTTTCAACTACGATGATGAAAGTCCAAAACCTGCCAGCAATTTTGACATCTTCCCTATCGCTCTCATGACGGTATTTCAGGTAAAAAGAACTCCTTTAAAATAACCAACAACTTGTAAGAACAATATCCTATAATGACTCAAGTTAAAAGGAGGGTATACCTGTGGTAATTACTCCACTTGGTGAGAAGCACTGCAGCTGTTGATAACGTGTAACATTATGAGAAATGATTCCCCTCTAACATGTGGTTTCAGAGAAGGGATTTAACAAAATTCAATCTAAGAAACATTTTATGCATGAAACGTGTCTGTGATTGTGCATTCCTATTACGGATTATTCTTCTTGCGTGGACATAACCGCTCCAGATTTTCAGCGATATCTCAATATGCTTTTGAAATGGAATATTCACAGGTCATTTTTATTGTATATATAGGACTAAAAACAAACGAGCAGTGTTGAAAGCCAAAGGTATCTTTAGCTTGAATAGAAACCTTTAATTAATTCACATTCCAGACATATAATTGATCAAATCAACACTTGTATCAAGTCATCACAACACAGAACTATTATATTTCTCCATTTTCTTTTGATTTTAATTTGCAATTTAAAATACCTGAGGTGCAAATCTCTCACTCTTATCCCATTTTATTTTAATCGATTGTTGACTGAGACCAAACCTTGGACTTGAATACTTGTCTAATATCACACTTAAGTGTCTGGATGTCTCACAATGTGTCTTTATTTGATTTCTTACATTTTTCAAAGGGCATGTCGCAGGTGGGGGTTTACTACACCAAAGTTCCAATCTGTTAGGTCATTTTAAATTCATTTATGCTTTGGGTGGACAAAAAAACCAAATTTAGATGTACTGAAACTTTGAAACACTCGTCCAGTAGTAGCCTTGACACATCCAGGTCATTTTGGGGATCATTGATTTCAAACTAACTTTTTCCTTGATTTTGATTTTCATAATCCTGATTTGTTTGATTTCAGATTCTGACTGGAGAAGATTGGAATTTAGTGATGTACTACGGCATTGAGTCTACAGGCGGCGTAAATTCAGGAATGATCTACTCTCTCTACTTTGTTGTCTTGGTGCTATTTGGCAACTGTATCCTTTGCACAAAAGCAGAGACTGGCGTGTAGTTGTAGCAGATTTGTGAGGCCAACAAAATCTCTAATAGCCCATTATGTTTGTCCCAATGCGCATTCAGGATTCTGGGTAAAACTCCAAGTCCAAGCAACACCAGCAGTCTACTTCACTCAATTTGCCCGTAGAGCCACTACTAGTGCATTTTCCCTATCCGACAGGTTTAAATCGCTAAGAGTTTTAATATATTTATGCAACAGCGCCCTCTCTTGTCCCAGCCACAAAACCCCGCAGCCAAGTCGCCATGTTGTATTCCTCTTTTTTTCGAAGGCCACCCAGAGGTACCTCCAGAGGATCGAGCTGTCGTGGGGAGGGAGGGATGCTCTACGAGGGTAATTCAGTATACAACTAAAATCCTGGCTTAGTTAGTATGGCGTCCATATTGCCAGCTTGATTTATAGAGGGCCATGTTTTCTCCTTAACTATCTTCTTCCTCTTGAAGACACCCTTCTAAATGTCTTCCTTGCCATTGCTGTGGACAATCTGGCCAACGCCCAAGAGATGACCAAGATGGATCTAGAAGATGAAGAAGCTGCAGCAGAGCAACGTGCCTTGGAGGCGGAAGAATTACGATCCAATCGGGGCTCACCCCAACCTGGGCAGGAAGCAATGTAAGTCTGAATCACATCAACTTATACCTCTAAATCACCCCATTGAGGTATTTTTAACCAGGTTGGAATCCTGCTCCAATTTGGATATCAAGAGTTCCCAGATGGCAATCTCTTAAGTAACATCACACTTTAAAAAACCAGAAACAAGTCCAATTGATACATTGTTACCCATCTTGGAATTCTTTCTCCTGATGAGGATATGAAGGCTTTCTAATTGTGAATTGGTGACAACTACACAAAAGTTGTTTCTCTTACTATTATACATGAAGCGTAGAAATACAATTTTTTAGTCTCAGAAAAACAGCCTTTACTGTAACTCTAAAAATATATGATCCATTAGTTAACTAATATACAGATTAATGATAATCGATTATTGACTATTGATTAAACAGAGAGGGTAGCACTACCATCCATATGAATGATGTGAACCGGAGGATGAACGGTGATCACAGTGTGGAGAACGGCGACCCAGGTAGGTCAAAGTGCAAGGGTCAAGTTGCAATAACCAATGGCAATCTCATTACAAAACCTTAGATCAGTGAATTACTGTGTAATACAAATATTGGCAAGTGATATTCAATTTCCAGTAAAACTGCTTGAAATAGTTACAACTTTAAACCTGAAACTCAACATTTCTTTGTTGGTTTTCTTTGAATAATTTATAAATAAAAATTAAAAATTGAAAAGATTTTTCATTAAACCTGTATAAAGTTATCTCTATATGCTTTCAAATCTGTTTTCATCATCTTTGTCATGAGTGGTGTAACTAGAGGAGGGGTATTTTGACTAATCAAGGTGGTTGTATTATACTCATAGTGCATTGTAATCATTCAAGTTTGTATCATAAAGGAACCATGTAGTGTCCTTTGAATCAAACATCAAGTCGGTTCTTGACATCCTTTTTCTCATAATTTAGCAACATCTTCTGAACTAGGATTTCCTTTCCCTAGACATTTCTACTTATTTAGTTGGTGATGGGTTTTATCAAATACTAGTATAAAATCAGTGTAGATTTGGGGACTTTTTTACCCTCAACTTTGGCCAAGCCTTTGGTTTAGGCAGTAGGCTCCAGCTTACACTTTTGTCCAGGCTTTGAGTCAGCCTTGGCTTAAGCCCTAGGCAATGCTCCAGCTTGGGCTCTAGCCTGGGCTTCTTAAGTGGTAGCCTAGGTTCTGGCTTGAGCCCTAGCCTGGAATCTAGCTTAAACTCTAGGCTAGGCTTCTGAAGCCCTAGCTTAAGCTTGAGCCCTAGCCTGGAATCTAGCTTAAGCTCTAGGCTAGGCTTATTAAGCCCTAGCCTAGGCTTAAGCTTGAGCCCTAGTCTGGAATCTAGCTTAAGCTCTAGGCTAGGCTTCTTAAGCCCTTGCCTAGGCTTAAGCTTGAGCTCTAGCCTGGAATCTAGCTTAAACTCTAGGCTAGGCTTCTTAAGCCCTAGCCTAGGCTTAAGCTTGAGCTCTAGCCTATAGGCTTCAGCCACTGAGGTAAACAAGAGGCTCTGATGCTTATTGAGACATCTTTTCATTGGGAACTTTACTGGGTGATCATCAACTCTCTGGTAACAGGCTCTACTACATTTCATCTCTCTTGGCCTTGCCTTCTGTAGATCGGTGTCAAGTTATCCCTAAGTCATGATAACCATTAGTACTAACACTTATAACAAATTTGTCAAGACTCTCTGTGGTATTTCAAAACCCCTTTGCAAAGATGTCCCTTCAAAATTACACCTGTCAATGCTTGGTGATGCCTCATGTAACAAAATCCTAAGTGATTCCCAAACTGTCAGAATCTTTATTCAGGGCAAATGAATGCCACAATTCTAGCTTTGTATAGCTACGAAAAAGAGAAGTCCTAAACCTCTAGAATCCATGCTGTATGATTCTTGGAAAAGCTCCCCATTACTCCTACGACCCAAATTACCCTATCCCTCATCTTGTACCCCTCACCACTGTAACCCTCAATTCTGTACCCCTCACCTCCATAACCCTCACCTCCGTACCCCTGTACCCCTCACCCCGGTACTCCTCACCCCTGTACCCCTTACCCCGGTACTCCTCACCCCTGTACCCCTCACTTCCGTACCCCTCACTCCTGTACCCCTCACTTCTGTACCCCTCACTTCTGTACCCCTCACTTCTGTACCCTCGCCTTCGCACCCCTCACCTCTGTACCCTTATGTTACTCTTAAGTCAACCTCTTGTTCATTGTTTTTTATTTTGTGCATCAACTTTCACTTTTCTGCATCTTGTCATAATTCTTGGGAATTCATTTGTTTTCTTTTTAAAAAACCTTTACACATCAAAGTTAATTCCCTAAATAAGAGAACACATCCTTCAACATAGATATGAATAATTAGTTAGTACCCAAGAGAATTCATGCATTCTGATTGGTCGGATGATCTTGGTTATGGGACGATAGCTGTTCATAATGGACTTAACGCGATGATTACTCAGCAGTGTAGAAAGGACCCTCGCACTATTATTTCCATTATGAACATTCCATCTACTTAATCAACTTAGAGTTGCACATTCTAATCATCAAACCAAAACTTTGGTTTCTCAAATCAACTCCTTAATTTATGCAAATTCATTCACTAACGATGCATAATTAAAACCTATTTCAATACAAAGTTTCCAGCTATGTAATCAGCTTCTTAATTTATGAAAATTCGTGCTCTAACTATCTTCGTCCTATCATCATTTTATCATCAAATCAAAACTTGAATCTTTTTCATTAACTTCTGAAAACCTACTGTAACAAACAAAAATAGTTCACAATATCAGCCAAGTTTAGTTAGTGATGTTAAACTCGCCTTCCTTCCACTGACAAGATGTTTAATGTTCGTCATCATGTACAAATTATAGAACCATTTAATTTGTTTGATTCAGTTCAATTTGATAACAAGTACATGTTTTTGTTGCTCTTCAAAACCAAATCTTGTTTTTTATTATTGTCTGCTGTCTGTTTATTTCAAATTTTAACCTGTACATGTTTGCCTTCCATTTTCTCCTGTTTTGATTGTGTTAATTGTGCTCCAACCTGCCTTAATTGTGCAACCACCAACACCACCAACACCATCACATCCCAATTTGACCTTCAACCTATGACCCCAACCTCAACCAGATGTCCGAGTAACGGATGAGGACCTTCCAATTCCCTGGTACCGCCGCTGGTATAACTATATGAATGTCAACGGTATACCATGGCCATGCCCTACTATGAAACCAGTGAATTGCCCGTGTATCAATGCCATCTGTAATTCGGATTGCTGGTCGTCCTGTCCGTGCTGCCGCAATACCAACAATAATGAAGAAGGCAAGATCAAAATAAGAAAATATGCCCTATTCATATCAAACCATGTTGCTATGGCAACTGGTTATCAAGAAGATATGAAGAGGACATATTGAGAGATGTAAATGTTATAAGAAAAAAAGGGATCAAAATTGAATTTCCTAAATCAACTATTATTGAAAACAGTAATAAAGTGACAATCTTCTTGCTTTAGAGACTTCAAATGTTAAATGTAAGTTTGTTCTACTTTTTAAAATACTTGTATCGGCATAGAACTTAAATTGTTTTAGGAGTCTACTTTTTAATTGGTAGTTGATTTGGTAGGGTGATGGGACAAAGGCAGGACAAGGTAAAGATGACATTCTCTTTATACTGGGCGAAGCAAAGAAGTTTTAGTTTACCTTAAGCGTTTTTAAAGTTTTAGAATTTAAGTTTATTTTTAGATTTAGAGTTTATCAGTGCCACTAGTTGTTAATTCTTAACCTTGTGTTAATTTTAGAAGAATGATGAATTCCCAGATTCTAAAACTGAAACTTGTGGTTTGATGTACTCATTTTATTTTATCTTGATGTAGAAGGAGACGAAGATGATGATGGTCCCAAGGAGATGGTTCCATTCAGTTCACTCTTCATCTTCAGTACAACCAACCCGTAAGTAGAAGTCATACTTCCTCCCATTAACCACCCCTCCCCCAACCAACCCACCCCACCTTCCTCTCTCCACCTTCATCCTTCTTTGAAGTGTTGAATGGATGTTCAAATAGTTTGTTTGATTTGTACCTCAGGATACGACGATTCTGTCACTACGTGGTCAATCTACGCTACTTTGATTTCTTGATCATGGTTGTGATTGCACTAAGTAGTATCACACTAGCTATGGAGGACCCCATCGATGACCCTAACAACAAGAATGATTACAATGCGGTGAGTCCATCAAAGTCTTGTTCTTCTCTGCATGGTGTCACAGTATAATAAGCAACTCATTGATGACTACAAGAACACCAATACTGATCTTTTTCTCCTGAATTCATCCTCACAATAATCTTGGTTGCGCCATGTTGGGAGTCATTGTCACTGTGTGTTCTATAGTGTAGTTTGAATTGTAGGCAACTCAGCATTTACCTGCTTGCATATTAACTCCCAAAATGGTGAGTGTGGCACACTTGCTGCGTTTGACGTCTGTGTAAGGGGTCAAAACAGGCAATTGCCAAATCAGAAACAGTTTAAACAAATTTGAATAAATATTTAAATGGAGAAAACTTTAACACACGTACTTGTTTATAAACTAATCATATGTATGTGTTGACACTGTGCAACATTTCTATTGAGTTGTTCTGAACAGAATCAGTGGTGTAACAACTCAACCTTTCACCAAAATTGGGTTGAACAAAGAAAACTTGAATGGAGCAGGACTTAAACATACAACCTCTTGATTAACATGTCAAGGCTCTATCAACTGAGCTATCTAGCGCCATTGTTAGCCTTCTCACTATTTGTCAATTTCTTTGTTCGGGAGCCAGTCAGAAGCCATTAAACCCCTAAAACTGTCGTAAAACCAAGGATCACACCCAAGTTTATGATACAACCTGGGAAGAGGCAGCAGAGGGACTCCAATTTTCAATCAGTATGCTCTGATCATCTTCAGGAGAAAATCGTTCTCCCACCATGCATCGATTCAAAACTATGTTTAATGTCTTTTTCACTGAAGGTGTTGGAGTACTTTGATTATGCCTTTACCACCATCTTCACAATTGAGTTGATTCTGAAGATCTTAGACATGGGTCTGCTCTTACACAAAGGCTCCTACTGCAGGGACTTGTGGAATATTCTGGACTCTGTGGTTGTCGTATGTGCCCTGGTTGCATTCTCCGTCAATCGAGCATCGTAAGTTTCATCAGAAAATTAAGATAAAAATCATCAGAACTTCTATGTGTGTCATTCGACAAACAGAGTCAGAAATTAGGTCATCAGAATATTTATTTTATTTTTTTCCAAAAATTTCAAATTTTACCTTTTTGAGTAAAAGAAAACCTTTAGCAGCCATGGAAATTTTGTTGCATTCAACTAGTATGACATCAGAATTGTTGTATTGTGACTTCCATGTTTCTTAATTCTTAAGTATTTCTTGAGCATGATTTGACACTTTCTTGGTTTTGATTTTGGTATTAGAGCTGGCAGTAAAGATGGAGGAGCTAGCAAGAACCTCAATACCATCAAATCCCTCAGAGTCCTTCGAGTACTTCGACCCCTCAAGACCATCAAGAGGGTGCCCAAACTCAAAGTAAGTTTGATCCCTGTCTGATAGAAAAAGAATGGTTATGGAAATCATTATGTAAAAATAGGATCGTTATAGTCTGAGAGTAACCAAAGTACCATTCCACCAGAGAAATATTGCTATTTGAATAAGGACAAAGGTTCAAAAACTAAAACAAGGTTTTGAATTTTGGAATAGAAACAAATATAACTAACTAATATCAAGGCCAAATTTTATAGCGCTTATTGATAAGCAAATTTTTAAAGCGTATTACACAGGTTTGCAAGATAATTAGGTGGTCATCTTGCACGTTCACCATGGATTTGCATTGTTATATTATGTGTTTACTTACAGTAAGCGCCCAAGCTCAGCATGCCTTTCTTGTATTTGTGGATTGCAGGTCTGTGAAATAGCATGCATAGTAAGCACAGAATCCGCTGTTGAGCACCTCAATGAATTGAATTAGCCTCTGTATCAAACAGTCTGTAGCCATAGCCATAGCCATAGCCATAGCCACTTCAGCCTGACTGATAATCATATATATTTATATTTTGTTTTGTTAAGGCGGTGTTTGACTGTGTTGTGAACTCAGTCAAGAATGTGACTAACATCGCCATCGTGTATGGTCTCTTCATGTTCATCTTCGCTGTGATTGGAGTCCAGTTATACAAAGGAAGATTCTTCTACTGCACTGATCCCTCTAAACATAACAAAGAGGAGTGCAAGTAAGTCATGTTCCCTTTCTTTACTAGTCATCCTTACTAGTTAGCTTCGGAGACAATAACGCGAAAAACTGGAACGCAGCCTGCAGTGGCACTCTTGGCATTCAAGTTTCTGTACACGTTTGGCGGTAATCATATCAACATGCCACATACGGTGTGGCACTGTGGTGGGGTAGCATACACAGGGACATGTAATGTCTCTGTGGACATGGTGTAGTGGCACTTTAATGTGAAAAGGCACATTAAACAATGAATGGATTAAATCTTCGGATGGATTTATGCCTATGCCTTTATGGAAGACCTGTTCCTTTCACATACTGACCAAGGTTTCGTAAAGACCAATTATACTGCATTGTCAAGAAGCCTTTCATCTCTCTCTGGGATGGCGTCTGTTCAACCAGGCGTGGGTTGATGATCGGCCGTTACATTACAACTTTTCACTGGTATGATTGCACTTCAGAAACACGACCGTAAAAAATTCATGCGATAATCTGCAACTGCCAATGAGAAAATTGCCTTAAAATTTGTGTCCAATCTGAGTTCCATTGAAACATTCAAATTAATAGTAGCTAGAAAAAAACACTGTTTTTTGACTGAAAATAATCCTGCAAGGCTAACAGGAAAATGACTTTAAGCCCTGAACTGGAAGACCTCAATAAATGTGGCAATTTCCAAACTGTTTTTCCTTTACAGAGGTAACTACTTCGTGTACAATGGAGATGAAATCAGAGATACTCAGCCTAGACAGTGGATGAGATATCCCTTCAACTACGATAACGTTTTTGCAGCATTACTGACGTTATTTACTGTCTCTACTGGTGAAGGATGGCCGGAGTAAGTAGGATTATCAAAATTCAGATAGAATTAACCATTTCAGACCCAATTGCATTTGTAAAATAACTTAACACATGATTTGTAAACACTGATTGCCATCAGTTTTTGTATGTCATCAAACAAAGTCAACCATTCTGTGTTTTCTCTACCTCTGAGTGAACTGTCATACTCCTGCATGAGGAGAGGCAATTTATGGTTAAATATTTGTCTTTAATCTGAGTGAGTTCATCTGGTAGAAATATTGAATTTCTATTGTTCGTCGTATTGATTTTAAGATGCAACCTTCATGATACTTCTGTAAATTGCTTACAGAATAACGAATGTACTTTTAATAATTTGTTTGTTTAATCCCAGTGTCTTAAAGCACTCCATCGATGCCACTACGGAAGGACAAGGTCCAGCACCTTACAATAAGATCCAGATGGCTTTCTTCTATGTAGTCTACTTCATCATCTTTCCATTCTTCTTCCTGAACATCTTCGTTGCGTTGATCATCATCACCTTTCAGGAGCAAGGAGATAAAGACTACCAAGATGGAGACATTGATAAGAATCAAGTTTGTTTCTCTTTTTTTCTATTTTTCCTTTAGTTTTCTTTGTTTAAATTATTTTACCCCCAACTTCTGGGAGTTCCAGGCTTTGGCCCCATTAAAGTCTATATTGAAGTTTTAGTTCAAGTACATGTTCATATAAAAAAGGTGTACTTTAACAATTTGGAACAAACACTGAAATGTCTGTTATTCTATATAGTTGTCTCTTAACCTCCCAGCTCATTTTGTTCACTTCATTGTGTTCAATTTGCATTTTATCCTGTGTGATTCCTGCAGAAACAATGCGTAGAGTTCTGTATCAACGCTAAACCAACAGATGGTTTTGTACCGACCAACAAGAATTCCATCAAGTATAAAGTCTGGAAGCTGGTGGTGTCCCAACCCTTTGAGTATTTCATCATGACCCTTATTGCATTGAATACCATGGCTCTGATGATGAAGGTATTTATATCAACTGTGGTACCTACTAACCACTACTTGACTGACGTGTTTGGTTCTTTGTTATATTGACTGACTATTGATGAGCCGGTAATGATTATTGACTGACTATTGACTAGCTGTTCTTTGTTATATTGATTATTGACTGACTATTGATGAGTCGGTATTGACTGTTTACTGATTATTGATAAGCGATTCTTTGTTATATATACTACTTATTGACTGACCAATTGACTTATTGACTGACTGATTGTTAAATTGACTATTGACTGACTTTTGATAAGCATGTTCATTGATGAATTGATTATTTACTGTTAAATTTATTATTGGCTGACTATTGATTATCGATTCATTGTTACATTAATTATCGACTGACTATTTGATTAGTGAATCATTGTTGAATTGATTATTGACTGACTATTTGATTTGCGAATTATTGTTGAATTGATTATTGAATGACTATTTGATTAGCGGGTGAATGTTGAATTGATTATTGACTGACTATTTGATTAGCGAATCATTGATGATATTGATTAGTGACTGACTATTTGATTAGCAAATCATTGTTGAATTGATTATTGACTGACTATTTGATTAGCGAATTATTGTTGAATTGATTACTGACTGACTATTTGATTAGCGGTTGATTGTTGAATTGATTATTGACTGACTATTTGATTAGCGAATCATTGTTGATATTGATTATTGACTGACTATTTGATTAGCGAATCATTGTTGAATTGATTATTGACTGACTATTTGATTAGCGGTTTATTGTTGAATTTATAATTGACTGACTATTGACTGTTGTCTCAATTATCCAAGGATAATGGAGTTCAGTGTTGATGAATAATTGACTGACTATTGATATGCTGTTTGTGGTTGAATCAATTATTGACTGACTATTTATGACTGAAGATTAATTGGGTTTGTTGAGTCAATAACTGATGGAGTTCGTTTTTGACACATATTGATCGAGAGTGTAATTTGTTTTTCCAATGCAAGCGCATACCACTTTTTGGATTAACAATTGATTATCAGATTGACTGGCCTTCTTTTACTTCCCAACCTGTTGATTGCTGACCCTGACTCTGACCCTTACCCTGACCCCCACCAACCCCTCAACTCTCTTAATCCTTCTCACAGGACAGTGACATATGAACATATCTTTCTATAGAATGAAATACTTAAACTGACGGAAATGTTTTAATATCTGCTTTTTATTTCACAATATTGTAAAGGAGATGCTAGATGAGATATTGAAGTCTGTAAACATTCTTCATCATGATAACGCCATTGTGTCATGTTCCCTGTGTACCTATGATCCGTATAACAGGGAATCTTCAATACTGATACTTATAATACAGTACAAGTAACCAGACTATTTTCTGGTCAACCTCAATCTCAGTTGCATTGAATTGAATGAGAGATGACCAAGATGGCGTTTACCATGATGAAGAATGGAAGCAGAGAGTAGTCTACAACAGTATCCAGGATCGTTATCACTCATACTGTTCCATTTGGGAATACTTGTCTAACTTTGCTCAGTACCTATAAACGCCAATCGGAATTGACCCCTCAACATTCACTTAAACTATTTCAGTTTGGATACTTGTCTTGCATTGCAACCCATGTTCTCGTAGCATGGTTGCTAATCAGAATCATCTCCGATCACATAAACTGAATCAATTTGGACCACATGAGGGAATAAAGATATTGATATGGATCACCAACAGAAAAATCGACACCATTTGGAGAATGGAGATATCAATCAAAGGTCCCAAATGGGGTATATGAGTGAAAACGACACCTGTTATGTATACCGGTACTATTCTTGATGATATTTGAGTGCTGTGTATACATAAAGACAGCATCACTAGTAATACACTGATCCTTAAAAGGGGCTGTATCATCATGATCAAAGCAGGTCTGTGGCTGTACATAGAATTATTGACTCTCGCCCAGAAACTGCAAACACTCTTTCCAGTTCATATCTATGGAAAGCGCTGTACAGTAATTGGATGAGAGTTCATAATTCCATGTACAGCCACAAGCCTGTATTGATTGGCCGAGTACCAGTTATACTGCAGACATTTTTCAAGTGGCAATATTCTGCATGAAGTAAAAAGAAACACTGGCACAGCCCACTGCAGGATCGGTGTATTTTAGATGTTAACCATCTCTCTAAGAATCAGTTACTAACTCTACTAACAATGGGCACTCCTGGTGCCTCCCCTATCCTCAGACATATAAAGCTGAGGATACCTACACGGATACTTTGAAGTATTTGAACATAGCGTTCACGGTCCTCTTCACAATCGAAGCAATCCTCAAGCTTATTGGGTTTGGACCAAGGGTAAGATCACGCAAGACTACCTCCTGAGTGTGAATATCACAAAATTATGAGCAGCATCATCTTCCTGGGCTATGCTCTGCCACCATCCATCTTAGCTACATTATCCTCTGGTGCCCCTGTCATTAGTTGTTTCTGGCATTGTCGTTGTTGTTGTTGTTGTTGTTGTTGTTGTTGTCGTCAATGTACTTGTTGTTTGGCATGACGTAGCCATGCTATCATTTGTTTTTAAATTATGGACCTTATGCATTGACGCCATCAAGCCGCCATCTTAGAGGTAAACCTACAATGGAAAATGCGCAGCTACGTACTCGTGGCACACATGATCAGCCAATGAGCTTCCTCCCTTTGACCTCTAGCCGAGGACGCTCTACAGAAATGACGTCATGTGCATAAGGTCTATTCAAAAGAGATGTGTTTCAATTTTAAAATTTTTGCTGCTGAACAGCAAATACTTTTGAAGTATATTCAAATTAATGTGAAAAGCAAATTTAAATTGTATTGTCACTACAAAAGTTGTCAATATTTGAAATCAACATTAGCTATGCAAATTCTAGGTGATGTTATCTCTTTATCAGACAAAAGTTTGAATTGAAACACATGAACTCTTTTCATTGCCCATGCATGTTGTCAAACATTCATCCAAATAAGTATTTTTTTCTTTTGTCTTTTCTTTGAAACACCACCTCCTTTATCCTCCTCCTCTGTTCCCCCAATTCCATCTCCTCAATATTTTCAATCACCCAGCAATATAAAGCATCTGAAGAGTACGTAAATGTTCTAGCTTACCTCAACATCGCCTTTACGGTTCTCTTCACTATTGAAGCTGTTCTTAAGCTCATTGCTTATGGTCCAAAGGTACAAAGATCTCTATAAATCTTTTTTTTTAAACCCCCATTTTTAGAATGAACCAATCCGGATTTGGCAAAAAAGCACACCCACTCTCTACTTCCCATTAACCACACCCATCAGGTGATTTCAATTTCTCAGGCAAGCAGTATGCCAACATTTTCATTTAATTTCTGTGGTCCTATTTAAACTAGTATCAAATGTTCATATAGATTACAAAAATATTCATCTTTTGAAGATTTTTAAAGGAAATCTTTCAGAATCTTGATTCTTTGTGAGGTGAAAGTTAAACTAGGCTTGTTGTCAAGAAGGCCAATAGTCATTTTTAGCTAATTAAAGCAGGTCAATTATCCCAACCGTAATTGACCAATAAGAAACGCCTCAAAGCAAATCTCTCCAAGCTCTGCCCACCTTGATTGGCAGGGCTTAAGGCCTAATCCGGATTGGTGTATTGTGTTTTCAAATTACAACTAAACAACTTGTCTAACAGAGTTTCTGATTGCACTGTTTTTAATGGTATGTGAATAACCACATTGTCTGACAAAATTGAATTTGCATTTCAGAATTATTCATACTTGGTTTCAAGTTTTTTTCTTTTAAAAAAACATGGGGCATTGTTTGACTGCAATGAATTTTTTAAATGTACCCATTTTTACCTGAAGTTGACCTTTAGCCTTTGTATATTTAAATGTCCAAACTCATGACCCATGCTCAATGGCTGATGATGCATGAACAATCCTAATTTGCATAAATCATTGCATATGCATGAGGTGCTCTTTATTTAAATATTGGAACAATTCATTTTGTGTGCAGGTGCATTTATTGCATTGTTTTTGATCATTTGATGTTTTGTGGCCAATCATGCTTTGTGTATGGTATACATTGTTCATTTTCAAAACTTAAAGCTCATTCAAACTTTACTTTTGTTGTTGATCAATTTGTTGGCTCGGACTATAAGGTTGTTAATGCAGTTTGTTTGGATTTCATCAAAAAGGTTTTGCTTATTTTGGAACTCCTGGTAGATTGATTTTAATGATAAAGAGTGGTCTTCAAAGTACTTGTTTGGCAAAAACAAACAACAAGAAAAATTTATTTGTGGACTTAAGTTATTTTTATTAAATGTTGGCCTATAAACATTTTTTATTTTGAAATAGCAATTAAGGACCTTATACTAATGAGCCAACAAATTTATATTTAATTGATCAAGTTAAAATAATACACATGTATAAAGTCACAACAAATTCATACGGTTTCACTAACAACAAGAACCACATCAAAACATAAGTAGACTGCTGAGAAACTATTCATGAACAATTTAGCAATCTTGTGAAGAGTTTGTTCAGAGGAAAATTGTTATTTGTCTTTTACTTGAGAAAAATGAGCAAGGCATGTACTAAAAATATTCAGCATCCGTTTGACTTTGACTTTGTTGTGATTGCAATGATGTGTTCTACAATCTTTCATTATTTCGTTTCTGTTCTTAATTGAAAAATGCAAAACAAAATCCAGAGAATATTACTGTCTATCTGTCCGATTACTAGTGGGCTACCATTAACAAATTTCATGAGAGAAAAACAAGGATATTCTTGTCTTTAAAATGTGATCTTGTGTTTGAAAAGCAAATTGATATAAAAGGCCATTTTGCCCATTTTGTGTTTTGACAATAAATTAAAAATGTTTGCTTAGGTATTATTATTAATGCCTTCCAAAGCAAAACAATTGATACAGTTTCTTGGACGAAGGCTTTAGTGCATCAAACTCAAGGTCTGGTGGCTAAGTCATCAGGATGTGGGTTCGAATCCTGGTCATGACATTTATATATGTCCGTTAGCACTAGACTAGACAATAATTGCTTCTCTTCACCCAGGAGTGTAGAGACAGTTCTTGTGATTGATTTCGCATATTTGGGAGCACAGGCTGTATACTCCACAGGGAGCTGAGATGGTTTAAGAAATTAAATAATTTGCCATAGTGACCAGGGGTAATGATGCTCAAACCACAATGATTATTTCTTTGGAATTGCGCTATGTAAGAGCTGTACTATCACATTACCTCTAGTGGTACTCAAAATTATCAATGCAGTATTTAGACAGTGATATGCCTCTACAACAATTTCATTTTTATCTCTATCTTTTCTTCTTCTTCTTCAAAATTCTCTAAAATTTAGTATTATTTGCAAAAAAAAAAATAATAATAATTATTTTTCATCAGTCATTTGGCACAATTGTCATTGTTTTGGGTCATTTTATTATTTGTTGGAAACCTCTCCTCAAAAATATATTCTGCAACTCCCAATGTCAAAAGTAATTTATAAAGTGAAAAACTTTATTTGTTGCAGTCATTTTTAAAGCTACATTTTCGATCTGTCTTTCATTTCACAATGTACTTTCTGTACGTAATCCTATTAAACATTAGCCGTGTGGCAAGATTTCTTTTTTAAACGTATCAAATCTAAACATTTCATATAGAACTACTTCCGGGCAGCATGGAACACATTCGACTTTATCACAGTGTTAGGGAGCATTGCCGATGCCATAATTACCCAAGTGGGGGTAAGTATGCTTCAAATAACCCCTACCCCTCCCTTCCCCTTCCCATTTTTTAATAATTCCGTGTAGTTGGTACTCCTCGTAGACTTTTAGTTTACTGTTGTGGTTTTAATTAAACTTTGTTTGTAATAAGTGAGCCTAGTATTAAAAAGAAAGAAGAAAAAGAAAAAAAATCCAGTACTTTTAAAAAGGTAGTAAAAGTTCACCTGCCATGTGCTCTCATCAAGTTATCAGTTGAGCATACTGTTTGATTGAAACAATCGGTTGAGCATACTGTTTGATTGAAACAATGGACATTCCAAAATCTGGGATGAAGAGTTCAGTTTAAGTTAAAAAACTTGATTCTAGATTACTACAAGGCTAAAAAATAAACCTATTTTGATGTCTAAACCCAAATACTAGCCTTCATTGTTCTATTGTGGAATAAATGATTTCTTGAAAAAAGATTGTTAATGATTTTAGCAAGCGATAGTTGGCTTTAGAATTGTGTAGGATGCGCTTAATAAGTGACTTGTTATAAAACTTGAAGTAAGTAGACACTTTAATGTATTGAGCCTTACCATGCTGTGACCAACCATGTCTGCTTCCCTAGGTAGTACCTTTAGAGTATAACACAAATACATATAAGGAGCCAGACTATTGCACCACCTACCTCATTATTGGTTGAAACAATAAGGCTGTATCTAAATTGGTGGCTACGGCTACGGCTACGGCTACGGCTATCACTGTTGCTATGGGTTTGCTAAGGAGGCCCTATACTGCAATGCATGATGATGCTGCGATGCAGCTGTAGACGTAGCTATAGCCGCCATTTCAGACAGCAATGTTACCATTATGCTGGCTGCGTTGGTTTGTATTTTAGTATCTAGAATGGCTACATTGTGGTAATGCTATTGTTAACTAGTAACTAACTAATTCTCAGACAAAGATAAACAAATATGAACGTCAAATCTGTTGGAAAGAACATGAAGCTATGGGTAACCAAACTATGATGAACAATTCTGAACTTCCTCCTGATTGGTTGTTAAAAAATTTCATTAATAGACAAGAAAAGTCTGTTACAAAATACAGGTCGGAAGTTGGGATTGAAATTACATTACACATAAGCGAAAAAAACTAAATTACAGAATCCATTCAATTTCATTATCAGTGATTTAAAATGTGTTGAAGGTATCCCATTTCATGAGGAAAATGGGAACCGTGTTCTGGAGCTAGTAGTAGCAGTATTCTATTGATTGATTGATTTAACCTATGTCATTCATCTTGGGTCATATTTGCTAAGTATAAAGCATTTGATCTGTTCACTCATCATAAAATGCTTGCCACACTTGTCATTCTAAGTGCTAAAAATCATAACGCAATCAGTTCTGATTAATCTGGTGTAACTGTGCATGCAGAGTGCAATGTCCAACCATTTTTAGTTAGAATTACCAAAATAATTATCTTAATCATCCTTGATGACTCAAATCAGTATGTGTATAGAATCTCCAGATGATTCAAGACTTTAACCCTTGATTAAACTTGATTAATCTCTAGAGAGTATCTTGTGGTTGAAGTATGAAACCTGAAACAATTTACTGCTTGAAGAACGTATGAATAATAACTTGTTACCAGCTTAGAACTCTACGTAGGGATATTTGATAAAATATTTGCCCGATCAGACAGACATTGGCTATAATTTGAGATTTTGGGATGTTGTTTTCCATATTTTACCTGGAAAGCCACCTCAAATAAAACAATACAATGATAATATCTCTTAATTATAACATAGTGGTTTCCTTCCTTTGCATTACAAAAAACTTCTAAGTAAAAATTTGCTTGGTGTCATATTACAAAATGATGACCTACAACATGACCTGGTATAAGTAAGGGATGAGAAAGTCAACTGAAAGTCAACCCATCAGTGAAGTTATGCTGTATTTTGACCGGCCATAATTATTTGGTGTTAGGCAGGATATACTTTGGGTAATTGCCAAAGACCAGTATCCCCACTTGGTGTATCCCAACATATGCATCAAATAACAAACCTGTGAAAATTTAGGCTCAATTGGTCATCGAAGTTGCAAGGAAATAGTGAAAGAAAAAACACCCTTGTTGCATAGAATTGTGGGGTTTCAGATGCATCAGAAAGGCTTCATGCATGAAGCCTTTCACAGATTCAATTACTTGGATATTTATATTACACCCCTTTTCTCCTTCCTCCTAACCCCTCCCCCATAATACAACTTAATTATATGTATGTGTTATATATAACCACATCCAATGCATGCATGCTCATATAATTTTTTGTTTTTGTCTCTTATTTTTTCCCTCTTGTAGACTGTAAGTATAGCGTCAATTCTATCATTTCACCCTCTGTCGGAAACCCCCTTCTGTGTTCCCTAAGGGAGCCAACCATCCAACCCTCTCACCATGAAGCCAACCCTCTAAGCCATCGGCTAGACAGACCCATGCTGCTGCCGTTTGCTATGCTACATGTCGCTGTTACTGAGGGTGGTAGACTCTGTAGTATCCGTAACCTGTTTTTGCGTTTTCTCATCAAGTTTAACGGTTGTATAATACTTTGTTTTGTTGATAACACTTTGTGAGTTCAACCATTTGCACAGAATCTCAGGAATGAAAAAATAACAGCAGCATTACTATTTTGAATGCTATAACTCGTATAAACAGAAAACCTATTGAAACTCACAAACTTATTAAATAAGACTTTAAAACTAGGTATATACAAGAAGTAGAAAGAGATTTATTTGGGTGAGACAAACAAAAAGAATTTCAAAACAAAGTGACTCTTCAAAGCCAAATTGATACTTCAAGATATTTTTCCAATGTGACCAATTTGCTTAGTCATTTTGCAATATTCATTAAGCATGTACCAGGCTTAAGAAGCAAACCTCAATATAGAATAAAAATTCCTACATTTTCTGCAATCCAAACTGTTGTCAAATTTAAGAAATTCTAGCCTTCAGTATTTCAATGGAGTTTTGAAGAATTTTGAAAATTTAACCAACATTACCTTATGAATATTCAAATGATTTGATCATGCACATATGAATATTATAACTTTCTTCCCTTGGTCAGGAGGGTTTCATTAATCTCAGTGTCTTGAGGCTGTTTCGTGCTGCTCGGTTGATCAAGCTGCTTCGTCAAGGGTCCTCCATTCGAATCCTCCTCTGGACATTTGTACAATCATTCAAGGTGAGATTGTTACTGACTGAAGGGGGAGTGGTCAGGACCCCCTTATAAGCGGGCATGTGATTAGAAAGAAAAGATGATTTCTGAAATCTGCTCCTCAAGACATGTTCTCAAGAGCAAATCTGCACAGCAATTAGATATATTAAACATGGTGTCACCACAAACTGAATACATTGCAGTACATGGAATAAAGCTGTTGGAATGGCTCTTTGTTCTCCATCTCAGCAAAGCAAGAGTGTATGGGTGAGAAGAAGCAGAAAGCCTAGTTTCATGCTCAAATACCCTGATAGGAGGAACCAGGTCAGACACACTGGTGGCACATTTACCATCAACAAATATCTGTAGAAAAGACGGAGGCTGGCTGCAGACCTAGAGTGGGAAAGAGGTTGTAAGATAGTAATAACAACAAATATCTGTAGAAAAGACGGAGGCTGGCTGCAGACCTAGAGTGGGAAAGAGGTTGTAAGATAGTAATAACTATAAGGATGTTATTGTTTTGTTTGTTTACAGTCGCTCCCTTGGGTCTGTCTTCTAACATTCATGCTGTTTTTCATCTATGCAATCATTGGCATGCAGGTAGGTTTCATACCAATCACATCCCCAAGGCCTTTTCCCAAACATTAGCCTGGGCTCCAGCTTGGGTTCCATGATCAATGTTAAAACATTGTTTCAAACATCAAATGGAGCCAGAGTTGGAGCCTTGGTAGAAGTTTTGAAATGGCCCCTTTTGTCAAATGGTCTTGATCATGACTCTCTGTTTGCACAGTTACAACTAAATGATTTACAACTAAATGTGGTATCTGTAGAGGTTAAGAATTCGATGTAAAATCCCAAGAAATGAACTGCAAATTTGAACTAATCCAGATTTATGTCAGTAAGCCATTAAGATGCGCTGATTAATATTTGGGTTTTTTCGTTGTGTAATTTAAGCACTGTATACTCAGTACCTTCCCCAGTTCTGGGAATAAGAAGCAACAGGCATATCCTCAAATAGAATACCCATAATGATGACGATGATAGTCTTCGAAAAACAAAGTATTTGAAAAAGCCATTTTCTCCTTCTCTTTGAATAATGTCTAGTACATTGACTTCTTCGGTAACAAGTGAATGCTAAATGTTGAATCCCTAAGACTAAAGACAGTGTTTCTGTGTCAAATCAGTTGGGTAAAGCTTTTGTATAGCAACCTTCAGATGGACAAAACTTGATACCCTTGTACAATACACATTCATTGAAAATTGTGTTTAGGTGGACGCCATCTCACTATGGTGTGTGTGCTTAATCATATACAAGCTCACCCCCAAAGTTGTTGTCGTGGTAACACTGCAAACGAATGAACATAGAGCTTTCAGTTGTGTCTGAACAAACAGACTTTATTCAATTAGCAAAAGGCATATCTTATATTTTCCTTATGTTGTTGCCGTTAGTTTTGTTCATCTATTATTTTGATTAAAAAACATAACTGAAGTTCGTCTGTGACTTTGTTTTTCCTGTTATGTTCCTTGGGGGGGTCGTCATTGACTTATTCCTTTACAGATCTTCGGCAATATCAGCAGATCAGACGACGCCAAAGGCATTAATCGTCATAACAACTTCAGCAACTTCTTCATGGGACTCCTACTACTGTTCAGGTAGACTGACTTAGCAATACGCTATGTCATGCATGAATGGGTCTGGACAAATTTGTTGCTATGGTTACTAAGGAGGAACAATCTCCCCCATACCCACCTACCCTTTACAAAAAGCATAGGCCTCAAATTTATTGATCTAAACACATTGGGATAAACACACATTTTATTATAAAATATTCAAAATTCTCCTACTTTTTCCACAGTAATTAAGAATTGAATAAGTAAGTTTTCTCACTATCCCATCATAGTGTTAATACTCAAGTCAACAAAGATGCATCAGCCCCACCTAAATAGAAATTGTTCTCGTTAGTAACCATGGCAATATATAAATCAATCCTTCATGGCAGCCATTTTCTTTCTGATCAATTCATCATCCTTTGCTTTACATCCGTCTCATGATTATTTTCTTCTTTTCCATTTGCATCATTTTTTCCCCTTCTACCCTTTCCATTGCTTCTATCCAACCCTTTCATCGGTACTCTGCATGCTACGCAGATTTTTGGTACAATCAGGATAGATGATTCAACTGGTATCACGAGATACAATCATTTTCATGATTTCATCACCGCGCTTTTATTATTGTTCAGGTAAAAATAAGGTAGCATGCATGCAAATCCAACTAGTTTACAGTCGGACTAATCGCTACTAATCCTTGCAGCTTGATTTAGTGTTGCTTATTAGGTAGAAGCAACAAAGCAACAGTATCTTGTAGTGTATTGTAGAAAGAAACATTTACAAACTTTGTTACCAAGTGGCTTTGAAGTTACCCGGCAACATAATGTATAAAAGTTTATCTAGCTTGAGTCAAACTTTGAAGAAGAGAAAAGAAACTTTCACAAATGTAGTAGATAAAAGATGAACTACTCTGGTTAAAGAAACATTTCTTCAGAATGTGCTCTTAGCCCTGGCTATAGAGAATAAAATACTTGAAATGATCAGATAGATTTGTAGGCTAAATGTTGCCCTGGTAGGGCGGGCGTCTCTGTAGTAGTATAACAGAGCCTGACGTCCTACCAGGGCTAGGCTAAATGTTGCCCTGGTAGGGCGGACGTCTCTGTAGTAGTATAACAGAGACTGACGTCCTACCAGGGCTAGGCTAAATGTTGCCCTGGTAGGGCCGATGTCTCTGTAGTAGTATAACAGAGACTGACGTCCTACCAGGGCTAGGCTAAATGTTGCCCTGGTAGGGCGGACGTCTCTGTAGTAGTATAACAGAGACTGACGTCCTACCAGGGCTAGGCTAAATGTTGCCCTGGTAGTACGGACGTCTCTATAGTAGTACAATAGATATTGACGTCTTACCAGTGGCTAGTCTGAATGTAGCCCTGGTAGAATGCCAGCCTCTGTTGTTGTGCAGCAGAGATTGATGTCCTACCAGAGGCTAGACTAAGGTCTTAGTGCAGTGTTGTTAATGTATGTAAATGTCTGTAAGTCAAAATTTTAATGTCTAAAATAAGTTCTGAGAAGCATTTTGTTCCCTGTAACACAGGCAAATATGAGTTATGTTTTGTGTATACTTTATGATTCAAGTGTATTGTGTAGTAAGTGCTTAATAGTCCTGGAAATATTCATAACTGGACTAATTTATTTACTAAAAGTGTAACTAATATGTCCTGAAGAATACTCATTTGTAATTAGGCGGTCTGATCAAAATTAAGCTTCCATTATTTTATGTTTTATTCCATTTGCATGGTTGACATTTTTTTGTATACTAAACGCAGTTGTGTTGGTCTGATATGTTTTGTTGGTCTACAATAACTCTGATTGGTTGACGATTGTTATGTCTGTGAGCTGATTGGTTGCTTTCTGGTTGGTCTGAATTTGATTGGTCAGTCTTGTTTCATTTGATCGGTTTCTTTGACCAATGAAATGAAGCCACAGTCGTTATATTTGTTGATTCTACCACATGTTGATTGGTCAGTATTTATTTAGGTAGTCATTCATTGGTTCAATGAGTTGTAGGTTTTAGATTAATAGAAAGCTAGCAGCAAGATAAATGAATGCAAAATAACACAATTCCTCGTTTATGTACTACCACCCTTATATCATTATTTGATATTCTCCTGATGCTATTACCTCTACTGCACCCTCTCCACTTTTACAGCAACCATTTTTTTGTTTGTCTATATATTCTCATCAATCTCCTCCTAAAATAAGCGGCACCCCATGCACGCCTTAACCTCATCTCAACCCCCCTACCCTCTATCCCCATTACACCTTCATCCCCTCTCAGACTAACCCACTATGCAATTAACCATTCCCAATTCACCATATGTCAAATCTTCATCCCAATCAATTCAGACTGCTATACTTTAGGAGAAACACCGAATTTACTTTTACAAAGTAACTAGTTTTTACATTTTTTTTTATTCTATTACCTTAATTGCACAAAACACCAGAATACAAACCACTTGGGCCCCCATCAGAGTTGATACTAGGAAATCTATCTTTAAAATAGATACAATCAATCATTCAATAAAAGCAAGATTTTTAAAATAATAATCTTGCGGGGTTAAGTGATTTACCAAGATCCAAGGTTTTACTAAAGATGAAGAACATCCTAGTCTTAAGAATCAACTATTACTGATTTCTTAGTTTGACATTTGTTTTTTCTGGTCATGTGTTCATTTCTCACAGGTGTGCTACTGGAGAAAGTTGGCAGATAATCATGTTATCATGTAAATCAAGTTCTACTTGTGATCTTGGCAGTCTTGGAGCAAACTACACTGAAGATGAACTAAATGGATGTGGCTCAGACTTCTCCTACTTCTACTTCGTATCATTCATCTTCCTTTGTTCTTTCCTTGTAAGTCACTTCTTAGATTCTCAGTCATATTATCTTCCAAACAAGTATAAGGAGGGAGACTAGTCATAAGCAATAAATCATCATTTTTAGCTGTTACACGTAAGTGCTGTGGGCTGTGCCATCATTTCTGAGATGTACACAAGGACACGGAACTGTTGTCTTTTGTTTTACTTTTTATGTTAATTAAGAATCATCCTTGATGATTTACCCAATTTCCAAACAAGACATAATGATGTAGAACATACTATTAAATATTTACAACTAAACAGAAATTGAATACTGAAATTCTTATTTAAAACAAACCTTGCTGATGTGACGCATTTTTAAACCCAACCGTGCAGTTTCCATGCCTATCACACTTGAACTCGCCTATTGTCCGCGCTGTTTTCAGGATTCGTTTGAAGTTTTTAAGGTTCAAATATTATGGTAATTGTTCTACATTGTTATGCCATGCTGTTCTGTCAGGGAAATTCAAGACACTTGTTCTGTCAAGACACTTAATTCAAATGAAAAGTTAAAAAGACAACAGTTTTCTCATGTCTCTTGGTTCATATCCCGCTCTAGTCAATTTTTCTTTGTTCAACCCCAAGTTAGTTAAAATTTAAAATTAGTTAAAATTGTGGTTTATTACTTGATTTAATGATTGAAAGACAAAGCCTTTTCAAGTTTTGTAATCTATCTATTGTTTTTTCCTTATTTGTAGATGTTGAATCTCTTTGTGGCTGTAATTATGGATAATTTTGATTATCTAACAAGAGACGCTTCCATCTTGGGAGCTCATCATCTTGATGAGTATGTCCGAGTCTGGGGAGAAATTGAACCAGTTGGAACGTAAGTAAAATCATTCAAAGACGATCATAGTACTAGTCAGGAGAAACTTCAGACTCTTATCTTAATTAAGACTTGTGTATGTCTGCATGGTGATATCAAATGTCGTATTTGCTACAGGTTTAAAGAAATCCTGCACTTTGATCTACTTCTCTAGTGCTGACGATACTGTTCCAAAAAGCACCTCCAGTGGTTACCAAAGTTCTTGATCCAAGTTTCAGACTATATTTTCAGTTTTAACATTCACCCCTGAAGTATACCTATCGTATTTGTTGTGAATACTAAAAATTTACTCAAAAAGCACAACTCAGCTGGCAGGTTAAAGCCACCATGTCAAAATTAAAATGTCATGAAATTTGTAAGAAGTAACAGGGTTTCAGATCAAAAATCTTTATTCTATTAAGTTTGTACTGTGGCTCTGTACTATGAAGCCATTTCCAAACATTCTATTAACAAAATATTTGTGAATTTGTAATCTTGTTTTTTCTCCTATTGCATAAATGTTTTCTTTTTTAACATGATTTTCAATTAGATATGAGCTGGAATTGATCTGAATTGAAATGATATTGATACTTTTGATTTCAGTGGTCGATTACATTACAAAGAGATGTATGAAATGTTAAGAACAATGGAGCCACCTGTTGGTTTCGGAAGAAACTGTCCTTACAGAATTGCTTACAAGGTAAGATCTAGTTTCCT
>JAUELU010000030.1:4730753-4741101 GCA_032357145.1 Evasterias troschelii | reverse complement strand
TGGTGTGAAGTTGGTTTCATGCATTCTCCTTGGTTATGTATCAGTTTACTGAGGGGAGTTTTGTTTTGACCTATTACTTAATATGTTATTCTAATAAATCTTCTTACAACACAACACCAAGAATGGCTTTCTTACACTACAGTGTTTAATTAACATTAAAGTAATAAACCACAAGGGATTTTGAGATACAATCATTTTCCGGTAAAACAAAGAAAAAGTTACTTGAATTAGAGTTAAATCAATGAGCTACATGTAAAGTTGAAAATAAAGTTAATGTTAATGTTAAGGTACATTATGCTAATTCGATGTGAGTACATCCCTAAATATGTACACTCTTGCATCTCAATGGGGTAAATTGCATGTTGCATGTATTTCGCTTGAACCCCTAGAGGTTGATATTGAAATCACTTATTTGGCCTGAGCTTCATTCAAGTGTCACTTAAGAAGGTATAAAATTACTCAAGTAATTTATAAATTTCCCTTTTGCATTAGATACGATTTAAGAAGTGAAAGTCAGGATGGAAGTTAGATAAGTTAGCTTGATTAACTACATGTAGCCCCTTGGGTCCTGTCTGAATGAACGAGGCTTTTTCAGGTCCAGCCTTGACAATATTTTCGAAAACTCCTCACATTTTCTGCAAGATTTACTTGTAAAAAAGGAAAGAAGGTGTGGTTTTTATTGAAAATGTTAAGAGGGAAACAAAACTTTGCTTTGATAGATAAGTGGTTGTCAGTAGTTGTTATACATAAAGTTTGTAAAATCGCAACAACTTGAATCACAAATTGGTCCTTGAATATCAGCTTTGATATCGGCCTTACGTGTGAAAAGGCATGCAGTGAAATTTGAGTCTTGTAAACTTATAATGTGAATTCTGAATAATGAAGGTGTGATTTTCATTTTATTCTAAGAATGCTAGTCTACATTTTTTTGTAGGTGTGAATTCTTCAGTAGTGCACAGCAGATATTTACCACCTCTCCGTCACAAATATTTTGTTAACATCTTCTCTTGCAATAAACTGAAATTTTGTCCACAACTGAGTCGTTGAACCGTATGTAATACTTTTGCTTGCTTGGTTTTTATTTGTGTAGTTTTTTTTATTCTGGAAAAACCATGTATTGTCATCCATTCTTTTATAAATGTATTTTGGTCTTTTTTGAGTGATTTAGATTACGCAAATAGTAGAGAGTTTTGGTATATTTTAGCGTTATCTAAGAAATAGTCTCGGTCTTTCTCTGTGCTCTGACTGTACCATCCTGGTCAGAAGTGAAGCAAAGAGGAGACCATTTTCCTTTTGTTAGTCCTTCAACAGGGTGACACTGCAGGCCCATTTAGTACCAAATTCCAAAGCTATTGTTGCTCCCAAATAACCTAAACACCAGAAGGCACTATCAGTGGGTGTTTATTTTTTTAAGAGGACCCCTGCTGTCTTTGTTTGTTTTGAAGTATGGAAGAAGATTCCCGTTTTTTCTGGTGGGCCTTCTTTTTCTGTTTTTAGGTAAATAGAGTTCTTTTCAGAGGCTCTTTTGTGATCCAGTTAAGAGGTTGTATGGTTGTGGTAAACATTGTTAAGAGTTTATGCACAGATTTGTCCTCAAGGGCTAGTGAGAGGGGTGAGTGTCTGTGTTTGAGGGTCAGGGGTGACATTAAGGGGGAAGTCATGGAGGAACACCCCTCGAAAGAAAAGATGGACTCATGATTCTATTGTAAACTGGTGAAACTATCTTAGGGCTACAGAAATCGGGACAAGTACGCCATTCATTATTCTCCAGAAATTGTTTGTTCCTCTATATATATACACGTCCATCTACCATTTGTGTTTTTGTTGTTTTTATCTGTCTGGATCCACCCACATTTGTCTCAGTGTTTATTTTACACGATTGCTCAACACAGATGATCTGGGGCAATGAATTCCTGACAGTCGTTCATGGACAAACAAAAACAACAACCTGAAACTAACAACACAATTTGATTCTTTATAAGAATACCCTTGCATTTTTCCAAATGTGAAGGTCCACATTACGGTGTATGTTACAACTGTTGGTCTGGTATGTGACCTTCCTTGTGTTTGAATCAAGTTAGGCATGGCTCCATGAGTTGACACCATGTGAAATATTTACGAGTTGAATGAACTTCATTTTGATTTCTTTGTAATGTTCTGGAACTACATACCCATTTGGGTTGACCTTATAGCCATTTAAGGTGATTGTTCAAATGTCTTTACTATTTCTCAAAAACAAAAGAGAGCAAAAGCATATTCTTTGCCAGTTCAGTACATTGTGGCATCCTTCCCCCCCCCAGTCCTACCTTCTGAGGTTACAATTGCTTGTTTTCTTCCATTTGTAAAGATTTAGTCTTATTTGGGCTTGCCAGTAACAATCAAGAAGCTAACAGTACTAAGTGAGTGTTTCTTAAAGAAGAACTACATTTAATGATGAATTTGTTCTTCGGGACCAGTGTTTTGAGAAAGTACTGCGTTTACACATATCGAAGGTGTAATGGTAAAACCAAATAATAGGACTAGTGTTGTTCAATTTTTAAATTGTCAGAGTGCAATGATGATGGAGCTACATGTACCTTATGCCGGGAGAGTCCCCTGGACTTCATTTTTACCATTTGTTCATGGTTTTTATATCTCTCTTGTGATTGTTGTGCTGTGGAGAAATGGACTTTACCATCATCATCTGCTAGTTGAATGTTTGAATCACAGTCCTATTTCAGTTGACATTAATGAACAGTTAACAATGTATGTCGCTTCCATTTCCCATTGGTCAAATTAAGCTCCTTGGAACCCTGCTTTTCCTTGATAACAACTATTGTCTAAAAACTGGCGACAAAATGTTTCTAAAAAGTTAGTTTTGCCTACATTTTTAATGGATTTTAAAATGAATGGGAAACATACCTTACTTTTTGAATAATAAAGAGCAGACATTAAAACAACTAGTAGTACTACACTTATTATGTTTTCAAAGTACTGATGTGTTCTTCATTCTCCTTATAAATAGGCTACACAAAATAAAATTGTATGAGACTTTGGATGAATTGAAAGTTTATAAACAAAACAATGACTGTATTTGAAGTGCCTACTTTCAGTCAGAGCTGCAAACAAGAAAGTTCCCTGAAAATAAACCAAACTTTCCATGTTCTGATGAACAAATTTGAAAAGCTTCCCAATTATGGAAACTTTTTCCCTGACACTATGTTAAATATAATCTATAACTTCCTGATTGTTGTACAAAATCTCCCTGATCTTTGCAAGATGCAAAGGTTGGCAGCTCTTCTATTTTTACATATTATGAGTAAAGAAGATCTGTGAGATTGAAATGGATTATATTTCACTGCACAAAGCTAATTTAGTTACAGGATATTTTCAGTTTAGACTCTGTAATATTGTTTTCACATACTAAGTAATTGAAAAAACAGTATTCTTTGAAGACTCTCCCAAACCATATGCGGCTAACAAAACATTGTAAGGCTATAACAAAACCTCCATCGTATAATTTGAACTAAGAATGTTTTCCCAGTTTTATATCAACAACTTCAACAGCTGTTAGTTACTTCCCATGACTCAGAATTTAACTTCACGGCAGATTTTTATACAACATCAAGAATATCCCTTCCTTCAAAATGGTTTTTACAAAAACACCCTCAACTGTTGTTACATATCAGAGCATGTTATCTAAATAGGGGTCTCACAGGACAGGTGGATATTACATGGCCAGGCACAATCCACCAAGGCTGCTAAACCACCCAGCCTTGAGTAGTGAAGGTACCCACCCCTGACAATATCAGAGGAACCCGCCCTCTGGAAGGAAGGTACCAATCAACACTTCTGACTCACATTCACCCCAAGCCTGCCTGAAAGGCCTTGGTAAAGACACAATATGGCAGGGTTCAGGTAGTTATAATTCAAACGGATATTGGTCAATTAGCCCGATTAGTTGCTGTAATTCTGAATAAATTGAGTCATGATTAAAAGCTACTGTGATTTATCCCAATACTGGCCTAAAAATGTTCATTTGTGATGAAAACGGTACACCAATTATCCCCACTCATCCACCATACAACTTAAGCTACGTTCCTTCATGTGGGACTTCCCAAATTGCTGACAACATTGCCACATTTATTGATGCCAAACGTTGTGTTTAAAAGCCTTTTCCTGCTACAAGTCCTGAGGAAATTGGTTAATCAATTTTGATAAATGGCCGGATAGTTTTGAACTGATTAAGATCGATTTGAAACTAAGACAGTGTAAGATTCGAGGTACACATAGAGGATTGCAGAAAACTTATTCTGATCCGATGTTCTCATTCTTGTATAAATTAAAGGGACCAGTCAGTAAAGGAATGGATTTATGAACTTAAACTTTGAAGTTGTACTTTTAAGGTAGAGGTGTTCAAACAATACAATAAAAACGACACTTTCTTCTCCTTCATTAGGATCAATAAGGCCACACCTCATTTGGTAGTCAATTTAACAAATCCATTCCACGGAATGATTACACAATATATTTTGTCAAGTAATTACAGAATACATTTTGTGCACACTGAATGGTAATATTGAGAAGCAACTCCTGATTTTTGAGTAGCAACTGATACATTTTGTGTAGCATTTTGCTCTGCTAAACAAGGGAAATCGTTCACTGCATTCAGAAATTGTTCTGGGTTCAGTTCCCGTATTTGTCTGTAGCCAGCCTCTGTCTTTTCTATATAAATGTGCCACCAATATGTATGCGCTGAAACCAAGCTTTTTGCTTGTTCTTTCCCATACTCTCTTGCTTTGCTGAGATGTAGAAAAAAACAGCCATTCCAAGTTCAACAGCTTTATTACACAAACTGCATATGGAACTCCTTGCCTGGTGCATGTTTCCCTCCATCCTGCATTCTAGACTGTTTTAAGAGACATATCAATTCCTACTTTCAGCTCAGATGAGTTTTTTTTCATCTTAAATGTTTTTCATCTTGTAGCCCCTTACAAAGAGAGGGCTTGTTGGAGCAAACTTGCACAAAATAAAATAAAAATAGTCACCTGGTTATTTTTCTTTATAACTCAGCTTGGAAAGCACATTGCCGTTTTGTGTCATTTACATTATGAATGTAAAACATACATAGGCCTGCACTTTTTCAACTTGCTCTTTAAGAAAACTTCCAAGAAAAGTTAGTACAATGTACATTTAATATATTGACGTAACCACAAACCTTCACTGGTGCCAGCATTTAAACAATGCATGATTTAACTTCCAGATTATGTTAATTAAACGAGGTTGCTTTCTTGGATTACCACTTAAGTGGTGTAACCATGAAATCACACCAGTTTGCGGTGTGTTTGTGGTGTGTTTGTGTAGGAGGAAAAAGTAGCGGTTTCCTAAAAACTCTCATCATCAGGTGGGATCATTTTCTCTCTCAAACAATAAATTTTGTATTGTGGTCGTGATTAAATAAGCAGAATGACATTTGGAAGTGATTTATGTTGCTTAAGACTAGAGTGATCGCATAATGTCAACAACTGAGCATGAGTTGCAAGGTCACTAATAGTATCAGGGAACGATTTCGTCCAGAAATTTTGCATAGCAAAATAATTAGACTGAACAAGTTTTGGGGACATACATTGCTTATGTTGAGTAGCAAATGATGATTTTTGAAAAAGGAGTACATTTTGTGGAGTACTATTACCACAATCTACCCCAGTGTCACCATCTGAGACTTTCCATTTAGATGTCTCCTACATGACCTCTGCAGGTTGTTGTTAATTTTTCAAAGCTGTCAAAGATTCTCATCTTGTTTATACTGCCATACTGCCTTCTTATCTTTATTACGTTTTATGGCTTCCAATGTGATTTTAAAGATAAGGTACTTCAATTAATCCACAAAATAAACCAATAAAATGCCATTAGAAGTTTGCAATTTAGAACACATGAAGTGTCAAATCAAACAATGTGCCCCTGCAATACATAACATACAATATCCGTAGTCATGATAACGCTATGTATGTAAAGTTCAGACTCTTGAGTGAACTAGGAAAATTTACTTAGTTGGATTTCTTTGTCATTGTTTTTGAGTCATACAAAATAACTGACACTGTAAACAAATGAGTGACTACTTTCAGTGTAGTGTGATACTTCTGCAGATACAATTTTGTAAAAAATTCTTCTTTTCCTAAAGCACTGCAGATACTATCATTCTCACCCAATGAAAAACTTATCTCAAATAACCATTTCAGTCATGTTTACAACAAAGAATTTGTGTACCTGACAGAGGCCTTGCAAACCACAGATGTTTTGGAAAATATCCCCAAACAAATGTCCACGTTTCAGCCCTCCCAAATGATTGACCTTTTGAACCCAACGTTTATGACATCAAGAAACTTTGCAGGGAAACCACAGAATCTAAAAAAATCCTTGATGTGTAGTTCTGGTCATATTGAAAAGTCGTTGAAAGTGGGTAGAAAAGAAGGTCTAGGAAACATCAAGAGAATGCAGTTTTCAGTTACTATGGAGGTAAAATTGTTATGTGTGTGGTATTTCGATATAAGTTTTATATTGAGGGAGAATGATGACAGGACTTCTTCTGGAAAAAAACTTAAGCGGTTTTCCTGGCTACACTTGGTGCTTGCCCCATTTTGGAAGGCCAAGAGTACAGTACCCTCAACTACTTTAAGGACATAACCCTTTTTTAAGGAAACAAAAAGTTATTCCAGTTGCCACATATGGTTTTGTCATTTTTATTCTTGTTTGGAATTTTCAAAGGTCCTGTGTATAACGTGTGATAAATAGTAATGCAGAACATTTAAATAAAGAAGAAGAAACTCCCCCAATATACTGTACATTATTTGAGAAAACAAACTTTTTAAAGTCATAGATTGTTTTTTGTCATCGCAATGCTGATTTAAAAGTATATTTATCAAGAAAGATATAAAAGATGCCTGTGAAAGTTTCAGCTGAATGTAGTGTCTACAGCAAAAAACTGTCATACATGTAGTATTTTCATCAAGAACTTTAGATCCATCCATGTTTAGCGAATTAATAGGACTGACAGCAGGTACAAACCACATTTCTGGGCACAGCATTCACAAATGAACACCACGGAAACTTTTATTTCCAAAACACACCTTGAGTTTAGGAGATTAATATTTTGTGATAAACTTTTATAGATTTCTAATCAACGGGGCTTTTCAGAGGAATTAATATTGCAGGATGCTTGCCACCATTACCATCTTTATAGCAAGAGGCTTTCAGATAAAAATTGCACAATTCTTTTTTGGGGTCGTTACCAAAGTATGACCCTATCTATAAAGGTAAATCTGATCCAACCCAGCCAACTCAGAACTCCAGGAACCTGTACACTGTCTGCAACATGTGTCTGTAACAGTTCCTTTTGACCACACACCTGTGTCAATCAGGGATCCAAGCAAATGATTTGTGTGATATAAATCACACTGAACATATTTTCTCAGGTGTTTTGACATGCCGGATATCCTAGTACCAGAGAAGGGCTGCCAGTCATAAAGTTTGATGTAAAAAGTAATGTAGCCTACAGTAATACGAACAACAGGTTTTTAAAAATTACCCAAGTTAGGAATCTTGAAAAGGTAATCTTGCTTGTTAACTTGCTTCTGAACTTCGAAAATAATCCCACCAGTTAGATTGTAAGTCTAGAAATAAAACTGCAGAAAGGAATTTTTCTTCTGCTTGGAATTTTAGTGGAATCAAGGTTAATGGGTGACAACCATGGACCAGTAATCATCTCTTCTTGGAAGAAGTGGTGGTTCTAAGAAGAACCAAAGATGAGGATAAAGCCCCGTAAAGTTAGAACAGTGTTATCACTTCTTGGTTATCTTATCTCTGGTTCTTCTAGGAACCACAATGTTTTCCAAATCCAAGAAAAGATAATTAAATCGTTGTCACCCCTCTACTAATTTCCTCTTACCTCATCCATGCTCTTTCCTCCCACACAATGCAAGCTTTAGATCTTACTACTCGGAATTTGAATAAACCAAATTATTGAGAAACAGCATGGCCAGCATAAAAACATCAATAAATATTTTGTATTTTCTCCTGGAAAGAGAATAGCCAACTGCAAAACTGCCTCAGGCATTCCATTCTCAGGGGAGAAAAGATAAGACCTGAATATTATCAAACAAACAAAACCAGCGCTGATACTCCCAAGGTCATTTCCAAGTTGTGGGTGGGGGGCAATGCACTGTCTTGAGTGACTGTTAGACTTTAAGGAAGGAATTCATGACTGGTAAGGACAAACAATCCAATCCCTTGTTGTCAAAACTCTGGATGTTTTTCTGTGAAAGAGTTTAAATGCGGTTTATTTGTTATCCCAGAGATCTGTAAATGTATTTTTGATTATAAAGAAATGAAATTTAAAACAAGTTTTGATTTCACTTCAAGTAGTAAACAAGAACCATGAGAATCACATGTGCAATGAGTCATTGTTTCTAAAAAGTATGTTAGTGATTCTGGTTGGTTTTCTATTTTTTTAAATATTTTTTTGGAGATATGTCCATAATGTTTGTGTGACAAAGATAAATTGACTAAAGCTGGGTTCGAAGACTGCGACCTCCAGATTAGCCCTATTGTTGGTGGTCTCCCTATGTTGTCAATAGATGGTTTTTTAAGAATGTCATTCAGAAGCCAATAAGCCATACAATTTCAGTGAAATATAGACTTTGGTTTCCAATTGAGCAGCTATCGCCACAATCTTTGTCATTTTACTTTCTGCAAAAAAAGTATTTTGAAACTTTTGTGAAGGCAAGTTTACTCTAAAAGGCAGGAAATTTAGCTGCAGTAATTTCGTATTTCTAACAAAGTAGTCAATATGATTGATAGATTGCTGTGTCTTCTAGGTGGGCGTGCCTACAACAAAACATACACAGCCAAAAAGTAAGCCAGTTGGCCTGACAATGTCACTTTCGTATCTTTAAAGATAAGTCAAGTTTAAAATACTGGTCTGAAAAATCCTTAGGCTATGATTGATGAGGTAGCTTTATGTTCTGAACAAAACATTATATCTCATTACCTGAAAAACAATGTCATTTAACCCGCAGTAAATCATCTACAACTCAAAACAACATTAGAAATGATATCAACTTTGGTACAAATTGCAAAGGAGCCATAAGGGCAAAGAATGGTATTTATGGTATTTTAAAATACAGAGAAATTGACCATAAATTTCAGGCAGAGGCATTAGGTCTTGGGACAAGAGAATGGAGCCTCAAGTGGTTTTTGAACTGTGGATAGCATTTCAGTTTATACATGTTGGAATGCACTCCTTCCTCCTAAAGACACAAGGACCAGTGTTTCAAAAGAGTTCACTTTATGCGTTCACAATTTTAAATTGACATTGTCGCCATTTTGCTTTTGTCTCATTTAAATCAGTGTAGTCAAACTGAGGCTTAGTGGTTCTTGGCTGCAGTTCAGTGTAATGAGTTAGTTTAGAGTGAAACAGCAAAATCTCACACTGAAAGACAACCCTGGACATAGTTGAACTTTAATTGAATGGTTCTGTTTTCTTCACACTTAAAAATGTATCTTGGAGCCAAGGTTTTCAAAAATGTTTAAAGGCACATTGGGCTGGCCCACCAGGCTAACTCAATGGTCTGGTGGTAGGACATCTGCTCTAGCATGGCAAAGGTCATGGGTTCGATTCCCGCTTGAGTGATGCTTGTTGATTTTGTTCTCTTGGCTCGGGAAAAGTACTGAGTAAACAATGGAGTATTGTTAAAAACCAAATAATTATTCACTTTATCCCTGATGCAAAATTAACATCTATCAAGTGGAACTACTCAGTTGGTTATTTTTATAGAATCAGAAATACTGTTACTTCAAATATGTTTCTTTTTAATGTAAAACAAATTGCACCAATTTGAGGGTTCTTGAGATTGGAGCTTGTTTCATCCATTTGGCCATCAATGAAGTTTTTCATGTATCTCCTACTAGTCCCTCTAACTACACATTCTGGTATAGGCCCCCTGCATGGTTGTTGAGCATATCTATGGTGTTTAGAACCAAGTTAATTTCCCATACACTTGTTTACGGTTTCCTCCAGGATCTTAGATGAGAGGGTCTTCAAAGTGCATGGTGGGCCACTCCAGCACCCAAAAAGCCTTGCCCTAAGGCCCCCTTTCATCCAAGAGAGAGTAACACATCCCTTGACTCAAGAGCTTGCTGTAATGTTTCAAAACACTTGACTTATTTCACAACTATAAACAAGATATCAACATCTGGCCCTGAGAAAATTGGGTCTGAAATTTGTGGGAAGTTCCCAGGGGAAAGTTGTTGATAAGAATTGTTATCTCCATCTGATAAATTTCTTCAAGATATTTTTATCAGATGATTTTTC
>JAUELU010000030.1:4708938-4726158 GCA_032357145.1 Evasterias troschelii | reverse complement strand
TATATGCATTGTATTTAAAACGGCCAAATGAGGACAATCTTGTTGATTGGCTGACTTCTTTCCATCACGCTTTGTCTTTTTGTAACTTGACAAACCAATACATATGTAAGCCATACAGCGATGTCATGATCCGTGCTTGTGGCACGCACAGGAAGTTAGAAACTGGACAATAGGAAGCCGTCTACTTCTGAACTCGGCAGACATTTCCATTTCTACATCGGAAATTCGTCTTGTCATTTTGTGACAAGACGAGTCGCGGTTTAGATTTGGACTTTGGATGTACCTGTTTTCATGCAGGCGATATTGACATTGCTGAACTTACAGTAACATCTTATGTTACTAGTTCAATTGCAAATAAATGTATATTTTTATTGACTGGTGGCCTGATGTGTGTTTCAGCTCTCCTACCGAAACATATAAAATATAATATTCATAAAATGGAATTGTTTAAAACTGGTAAAATGCCTAAAAGTTTAGATGCGTTTCAATTATTGGTATTAATGGCTTGTGTTGTCCTCTTCCTTCACCATGTGGTGCACCCCCTCCCTTTTTGCCTATTTCTTCCCTTGATCTCACCCACTCTCACCCCTTATCTTCTCTATTACCCATTTTTTCTACCCCCTTCCTACAGGTGGTATTTGTCATGACAGGGGATTGTGGTAACCACTCCCATCCAGGGTTCAAGGCCTATGAGCAGATTGCTGCTACAAGCTCAGGACAAGTTTTCCTTCTCAATAAATCAGATGTAGATGAGGTACTTACAAAAACAAAAAATCATACATTATTTTTTTTATTTGGGTATAGACCTTTATCATGGTGCGGCCATCTTGGTTTTCTCCCATTCAAATCAATGTAACCAAACCGGGGCTGGAAGGGCAAACAGTCTGGTTCCTTTTGTACTATGAATATTAGCTTCCATTACTCTTATTAGATATAGGGAACATGACTAAGATGGTGGCAGGATCATAAAAGTCTTTTGTGTCCCTTACTTTGATAGTAGTCAACTTACTATCACTGGAGCAAATGCTCAACTATTTCTTTCAAGTAAATTGTCTCTGGTGAAGTTTTATTATTGAGGTACTTGGCACTAGGTGGCAGCAAACTTACTTGGTAATTCCATTGTTCTTAGAAATGTGTGTAGCTCAGAGCTACATAAACAATGGAAAGTTACCTGTTTAATCTCCTGCCACACTAGAAGCTAGACCAGCATGCACCTTGTTTTACTGCTAACTCTCGCGTAAAATGGATTTAGGACGTAGTCCATGAACCTTTTCCCTCAACTTTGGATTTCACCTTGGCTTCAAGATGAGACCTAGTTGTATGTGAAATCCCAATTCAATATCCGCTTCATCGCCCAGATAACTGGACAGAATTGGCTCATTTCCTTTGTTGCTATACCCCTGAGGAAAATAGTGGTAAACAATTGTTAAGTAGACTGTGTTTGGCTGACATCTGACTTCCTGGGTTATATTGGAATGATACTGAACTGTACTAACTATATTCTTGTTGAGGGGTAAACTTAAAAAAGTGTCTGAAATCTGACAGACAGACATTTAAGCTACAGTAGTGTGTATGTTTATTTGTAGGTTTGTCAGAATTGCGTTGAAATGTTGGCTCAACCCCTTTAAAAAAACTACTTTTTGTAAAAATAATTTTTTTCAATTCAAAGAAGCATAATAAAAACTATTAAAATGTACTTTTTCTTTACATATTAAAGACGTTCATTGAACTAATTTAAAATTTGATGTTTAATTTTAAAAGTATACAGTTACTTTATTGGTATGAACTTGATGTACATTTAAAAAAAAAAAAAATTCACAGGTTAAAAAATGTGCATTTAATAAATTCGCATTTACAATTAACAAGTTGGCATAGTGACTTTATCTTACAAAACAATTTGAACGAGCGAATTGACAACAATTGAAATGAGTTACTCATTAATGGAATATTTTGTTCAATTAGTGAAGTTTCTGGATTGTAATTCAACTTAATACCTTTTGATTTCTTTGATGTCTTTTTCTCCAGGTGCAAAACAACTATATTTAAATAATTTATGTGAATAATTTGTGACTTTCTTGTTGACAGGTTCTAAGATTTGTAGAGATTTCTCTGCAGTCTCGTAAAGTCAACCTGATTAGTACTAATCATGATGGTTCAGCAAATACAACATTCAGTTTACCAATTGACTCCAATCTAACTCAGTTCACGCTGTCAGTAAGTGGATTAAACCCTTACATAGAACTCAGAGACCCATCAGGTAAGACAATTCCTCTTCTATATTCTTCTTTCATCTTTATCTATCCAAATCAATTTAACTTGAGGGGATCCCTTACCTGGGGCTTCCCAGGCTGTATCATAACTTTGGTGTGATCCCTGGCTAGAAAGGTGGAATGGCTTCTGACTGGCACCTCCAAACAAACATAATGACAAATTATGGAGACCGCCAAAATAAGGCTAGATAGCTCAGTTAGAATAGCGCTGGCGCTTAGTTCGGAAGTCGCAGATCAAGTCCTGTCCTAGTCAGTTTTTCTTTGTTCAACCCGAAGTTATTTTGAAATTAACTCAGTCAGTTTCCCTTTTGGTTTATCACTGAAATTGAGGCTTGTATAAAAAAGTCTGTCCCCTTGCCCTCTCGGTCAACACTGTCAGTTAGCAGTGTAACCTCCCATGCAGAACAAGACCTCATAGAATATATATCATCTTGTATTTCTGCCATTTAATTCAATGTAATCCGTTGTAATGTTAATGGCCCAATGACCAGATGACCAGGGCACTATTGTAAAGCGCACCGAGAACTAAGTGCTAATTAATATGCGCTATATAATCTTTAAAAAAACAACAACAAACGGCAAAAATGTGGTATTTAAATTAAGAGTTAAGATTGATTGTTATTCAGCAATATGTACTGAATAATATTGACTAAACAGTAAACACATTGCCGAAAGATTGAATTTCAACCAAATTTCTGAAGCATAAGTTCTGTCTTTGTTGTGGCACTTCAAGAGTTCTTTATCTTTATCTGACAGGGAGATTGGTTAAAGTTGGTGACCCGGGTGTAGAGAAACAACTGGATCTAGACAATGTTCGTATAATAAGTATTGATAATCCAGTGGATGGGTTATGGTACCTGAAGGCTGGGAGTAGTAACGTTCATACGGTACGTGTTACCGGTCTCAGTCAGATGGACTTCAGCTATGGCTTCTCAAGGTTACCAACTCAGAATATCAACATGACATCGCATCGGGCCATCTTAGGTAAGGAATAAGATTGGTTCTAGAACTGAAGGTTTGGGATAACACCTTTCATGAATTTTATGATTACATCACATTGGGCCTTTATAGGTAAGGAATAAGAATCGTTCTAGGTTCTAGAACTGAAGGTTTGGCAGCACTTCTTATAAATTGTGGTTCAAATCTCACTGCAAGGTGTTTTATTTTTAAATGTTATTATTTAGATTTTAAAGAAATGTAAAAGCAGAATAAGGTCTTCTTTGAAGTGTTATGGGACTTCAACATTTTAACAATTCTTTATATAACCTTCAAAAATCTTTTCTGTAAGGGTCAGGAATAGTTTGTTGAGTGTCTTAAAAGCAAATATTTATTCAAACAGTCATTTGATAATCAAGGCTACCTGAGAATAGATGTTTTTTTTCCTCTGAAACATTTCCTGTTTTTACAACATTCCAGTAGTTCCGTTGACGTTATCGTACCAATTTGGGTCAATCTTGTTTGAACAGTGTCTGCGCTTACATTAATGTTTTTAGAAGTGAAACTTTGTTTTTTGACCCAGCTTTGTGAACTCATCTTGGCACTATCCCTGAAGATGAAGTCGTTGAGTAATAGAAAATAAGTCACGTTCCCCGCTTCCTAAGGAGTAGATTTGACCTCCATGGAGAGTTTTTCTCACTTGTAAAATGAAGTTGGACGAAGGAATCATTTATTAAAATGGTGATCAATTTCACAACGGCAGAGGCAGATTATGTATTTGTACATCATGAATTCATCTCTTTATAAGAGGTGTTTGGTCTCAAATTAGCTGGTATATTTTTTTTACAGTTTCACCTTGTGTGTTCAATCTCCAGATGAAGTATAGGCCTAGAGCACACTAGTAGAAATGTTTAGAACAAACTGACCGGCTCTTTTCAGAGCCAACACTTCTTTAGAAACAAAACTATAGTAGAAAACTTGCAAGTACAACCGTGTATAAAACTCTTTTGGGAGGAGTGCTGGTTCTGAGAAGGAACCGATGTGGTCTGACGCTTTGAACAGTATACTCTGCTCAGCTTCAGGAGAATGAGGGGTTTGTCTTCTTTTGAAGAGATTTGATGGTGTTCATTTAATGATATGAAGTAATATAGCACCACCAGTTGAGATATCATTTATATCCGTAGGAAAATATCAAAGATAGAACTAAGTTTTAGAGTTTTCTCCATCTTAGGTCTTGTCTACAACATCTTGATCGAGGGAAAGAACTTCAGGTATCCAGGCGTGATGCGCCGTCTAGATTTCCTTGATCTTGAAGGTAATGTGATTAGTACGTATAGACTGGAGCAAGAAGATCCTGCTAGGTTTGTCTACACCATTTCAGACATCGTCCCTCCAAAAGGATCTTATTATATAAGAGTGAGTGGTGTGGATGACTACGGCTATGAGTTTCAGCGTATTACACCCACAACAATTGAGGCTCTAACACCAGGTAAGGAGCTCATTCAGGCAAACCTATTAATTTACCTCTTAATTTACCTCTTCCATTGTGTACAAAGGTGTTTTGGAAAACCACTTATATGTCATTTCAGAGAAGCTTTTTGAACCACCTCTGTTTTGTTTTGTTTTTGAGCCATTTTTTAAAGGCAGTTTTTTGAGTTGACAGATGCACTTTTGGCTCCGAAAGAAACTAGATGGTAAATAACTTTTAGAACTACCAGTAGAGCATTAGCCAAAGTCAAACCACTGAAAAGGCAATTGGTGAAGTTGAACCAATGAAATATTTTGAGAATAATCTTTGTGTCAATTCATACTGCTGCCATTTTTCCATATATGGCTGGGTTTTTTTCATGTGGTTTGCCATACATTCGTATCACATCTTATAGTTACTCTATGTCGGCAGCTGACATAGAGGGTGTGCTCAACAGATACTGATGACAATTGAGCTCATTGTGTTGTATTTCAGACAATGTTTGCTGCCCCCTAGAGTATGTTGTTAATCAACCAGAAACGTACTTCAGTTCTTTGGTTGATGGTCTTAATGCACAACAAAGCAAAGTACGGTCAAGTTTATGTTTGTGGTTGTAAAGTAAGAATCTCTTGTGTAGGAAGACAAGCCTCTCAGATCAGGAAATCCAACAGATTGGATTTAGCATTGGGAATAAAACTTATTCCTCTTCTAATTGCTTTATAATGTCTCATGGGCTTACTAGTGTTTTCAATCCCTAAAGCGGAGTGGGATGTAGACAATTGGAAAAGGAATCTCTATAATTCCCAATAGTTCAGGAATAATGAACAAGCATTTTATAGTCTGGACTCTGACTCAATCAATCAGCGAAGAGCAGCAAGCTTCATTTTAACATGGGTGATGAGATACAGCATTTTCCATTCTATTTGGATTATAAGAAATGAAGGAAGTTAAGTTGGTTTGGAGATAGACTTCAAGTTGACCGTTTCATCACTTGCTGAGGTCAGTGCTCTAGTGGTTAAAACATCTTAAGAGTGAGGAAGGTTATGGGTTCAATTCCCTCAAGAGGTGCCTTTGGGTTTTTTCCAAGTGTACAGTATCAGTTGTACATCTGTTAAGCAAAAAACTGTGTTTGGTTTTTGTCATTGTTGCAAGAGGTTCATCATTTAAGATGGAAAGGAGATCAGAGTTTTGCCTCCTCGTATTTGATGATTCAATATTTTCCTTAGAGATGCTTTGGTTCAAGTAAGTTACTGACATGAATTGTATTTTTTATATCGTCAATTTTACTCTTTAATCATATTCAAGCAAAAGGTCTCTTCTAATTGTTATGATGATTCACTTCCTTTCTTGAAGGTGACAAAGATCTTTTTTGCATTTATTCTGATTTGTTTAGATCCTCCCAAGGTAACCATGGTACCATGGACACCTGGTTACTATGGCGATACATCAGTCATCATATGTAAAGTTGAGAGTATGATCCCCTTTTCTGTGTTTTGGACCAGAGATGGGAGAGTCATCGGTGAAGCTCTACAATTTAGGTGGGTAGCATCTTGAAACGGAAATGATAAGTTAAAGTTTCTTCAAGACTCAATTTCACAAAGTGCCAAAGATTGTCCTTATAACCACAATATAAAGATATACACTTACAATGTTTGTCACAAATGATACTCCCAGTGCGAACTATCAAATTATTTGATGAGAGAAAGCAACCTTGAAAGAGAACAAGGGGAGTTGGGGCGTCCTGCTGCCAGACCATCCCAGAAACAATGGGGTACCTTCTTCTCTTTAGTAAGTGTACTTGTTCGTTTACCTGTGTTACACAACACACGGGACCTACAGCTTTATGTCTCATCCAAAGAACAAAGCGTTTATGGCCAAGTGTCTTCCAAAATGACACAAGTGCTGCTGCTGGGACATTAACTCTGATGACACCAAAACTTGACCAGAACAGGTCGGTCAAGACACTCCTTGACTCTTCTTATCAAAGCATTCACTGACTGTTTATCTCATTCTCATAGTGATTCTGCTGATGCTACATATAAAATACACGACTCTGTGACAGCAAATGAAGGATTTTATGGATGTAATGCAACTAACTCTGAAGGCTCCAGGAGAGCCGAGACTTACCTTGATATTACAGGTAGGTGTTGAGATTATCACCATTCCTAAGCAACTTAAGTGGGGGTCCCCAAAGATTATCGAGCTCCGAAGGTTCAAGATGGGAAGCTCTGGCTGAAGTGTTAAATGTCGACTGGACGCAGCAAGTAACTCTTTTGATGAAACAATAGATCAGTGCAGACAATGACCATTGCTATCAATGTTATAACAAAGCATTCGCTTGCTGAAATGGGTTGCTTATTTCACATTCCAACAATAGATGAAGCTCCAGTTTCCATTGCCTTCAGCACTCTCTAATCTGGAGTGGTACCATCAAAAGGCTCCTATTGAGGGTGCTGATAGTTGGTTATGAGAGGCCGGAAGGTAGGGGATGGTTATGAGGATTTGATATGGTTCAGAGACTCTTGTAAAAAGGAATTCCCAGCTTAATTTGTGAATAGCGTCTTAGAGCTTGTTTTTCCATGAATTTTGGCGCTATATAAAATACTTGTTATTACTATGACTATTTTACTGGGGATAATGTATTGATGTTCAAAAATGTCCCTTTAAGATTTGTAAACTAAATCGTTTGACATTGAACTGGGGATTTCTCATCACTCTCTCGTCTGTCCCCTATCCAGAAGAACTCACGATCAACCCAAGCTACTTCACACCATCTTTTTAATCAGACAAGACAAACCCGTCATTACATAGACAGCCTGCACCTGTTTGCCTTTTCATTTTCTTCCCTTGACAAATTGCTCTGGGTCGTAATCCTTGCCCTGTTTCCTCCAATCAGACCTATTTGGATAAACGGACAAGGCTAAGGTCAGAGAGTCTGTTGTTGAGTCTGTTCAAGCTCTCTGGAGTGTCTGCATCATTTGTCATCCTGTTCTCTTTACTCCAAGGGTTCTCTCTAAGAAACTTGGCATATCAGTCAGACCATGGAGCTAGTATCATACTGCAAGCTCCTCAAGTAAACTGTGAAGCACAACAGTTTTGCTAAGCAGAACAGTTTTGCTAAGCAGAAGCCATAAATAGAAAAATAGAGTGTAGTCTGACCCATGCCACACATTTTAAAAACCTTTTTACAAACATTTGCAAAAGAATATTTTCTTGTCAGTAAAGATATTTGAAATGTTGCCCCCATGATCAAAACTGAAAATGAATTTCTTTTTAGTTTTTTATTTTAAATTGACGACCCAAGGAATAGAATTGTTTGTTATAATTTTATTTAATGAAACACACAGAATTGCAATTATTTACACTGTAACCCTTGGTTATTTACTTGCAGAGGCCCCGCCCATTCTTGCCAAACCTAAGAATGTCACGGTGGTACCCGGTACGAATGCCGTCCTATCCTGTACAGTCATCTTTAGTGCAGTAGAGTACAACATGACATGGGACCGGCCAAACTCCTTTGTGTCCCTAGCGATTCATAACCGTGTTTCTCAGCTACAGAATGGTTCCCTTCTGATCAAAAACATCAATCTTGCTGATTCTGGACTCTATAGATGTATCGCTGCCAATGAAGGTGGGCCGTCTTATGAAAATGTCTACTTGTTTGTACAAGGTAAGGAGTCACTTAAATATTTCAACCAAGTGAGGTTTGCGGTGACACCATGTAATAAATCTCTTATGAGTTGTGGCTGTTATGAGAAGAGTCGTTTAACAACTCAATAACTCATCAAAGAATTTTTAAACAACTGGTTCTTCTCAGAATCACCACAGCTTGTATGAGATTTATTCCATGGTGTCTCAACAAACCTCACTTGGTTGTATCACACCACGCAAAGTTTCAAATCCTACTTAAAAACTCTTTTGCTACCCCATTCACATTTCCTTACAATGACACCTCGTCTTTAAATGCACAAAAGGGTAGAAGGGTATTTTGGATGAAGATCAGAGAAAATAAATGTGAAAAATGTTGTTTCAACCAAAATTCTTAATTGCCCTCTTGGATTCTAAAAAACATTCCTTTTGCAGCAATTGACCTTTTATTTGTTTATTTATATATTTATTTGTTTGTTTGTATGCAAGTTAGCCCCAAACAAGGCTTAAAGTCACTCTTGGTAATGGGCTACAATAAGAAAATATTTAAGATGAAGATAACTTGGGGGAGCTGAAGGTAGAAATTGATGTTCCTCTCAAAACAGTTGAGAATGTAAGTTGGAAGGAAACATGCACCAGGCAAGGAGTTCCATAGAGATGCAGTATGTGAAATAGAGCTGTTGGAATAGCTCTTTCACTTAACACTTATCCAAATGATTTTTCAGAGAAACCTGTTGCAAGAATCAGTGGTGGTAATGTGACATTCACCAGCGGTGATAACTTCACTATGTCCTGCACAGCCAGTGGGTTTCCCATCCCAAGAATCAACTGGCTGAAAGATGGACTTGAACTCCCAACCATTCCTGGTTTAATCATCGGCCCTGAAGGACAACTCAACTTCATCAACGCCAGCCCTGATGTACAAGGAAACTACTCCTGTATCGTCTCAAACAGCGCTGGCATCTCAGGGATGCTGTCCACTGTCACTTACATAGGTAAGATAAATCAAAATATTATTTGATTCATTTTAATTATATTTTATTACCTTTCCGTTAAGAATGGACCAGGCAACGTCAGCCTCGACAGATGGACCTTAGCCCTAGTATCTTCAGGGTCAGTTGAAGGTAGGATCATGATGACGATAAATATTACCAAAAACTCATTATTTATTAATCTTACAGAAAAGCCAGTCATCTCCATGACCTCTCATATGAAACTTGCTGCTCCGGGTTCAGCCTCGATGTTCCTTCACTGCCCATCAACTGGTATCCCGCCTCCAAAGACCACATGGTACAAAGATGGTCATGATCTCAGTGCCATGAATTTTATTACCATCCACGCCAACGGCTCGCTGGAGATTTCCTCAGTGCAGGAAATTGATCGAGGGGATTATATCTGCGTGGTGACCAACGATGCAGGAAGCGATTCAGATACAGTGAATCTGGAAGTTGGAGGTACAGTATGTGACTATCATGTTTAGATCTAAGGCTGGGAATCTGTGGCCGGGAATCTGTGGCTGGGAATCTGTGGTCGAGAATCCATGGCTGGGAATCCATGGCTGGGAATCCGTGGCTGGGAATCCGTTGCTGGGAATTCGTGGCTGGGAATCTGTGGCTAGGAATCTGTGGCTGGGAATCTGTGGTCGAGAATCCATGGCTGGGAATCCATGGCTGGTATCCGTGGCTGGGAATCCGTGGCTGGGAATCTGTGGCTGGGAATCTGTGGCTGGGAATCTTTGGCTGGGAATCCGTGGCTGGGAATCTGTGGCTGGGAATCCGTGGCTGGGAATCTGTGGCTGGGAATCCGTGGCTGGGAATCTGGCCAGGACTCCTTTGCCAGGAGTCCGTGGCCAGTAACAGTGGTGGGGAATCCGTAGTTGGGAAGACCATTGTGCATAAAAACGTATGCCAGGCAACAAGCCCTTGTCCATTAAAATGAAAGCTTTAATAAAGATTTGATATTGACGCTACTTGTTCACATTGTAGACAGACACATGAGGTCCTGGCCTTCTCTCTCCCGCCCTTGATTGGTTGTGATTTGGTGGTAATAGTTCATTAAGTGTAACCAAAATGGTGGTATTGTTTTCACAGCTCGTCCGACCATCTTGACCATCCCAGTGGACATTGGTGTACAATACGGCCACAATGTGACCATGACATGTCTAGCTAGAGGAACACCACAACCGGACATCAGCTGGAGACGTATCGGAGGTGACGCTATCATCAGTAACCCCAGAATCTCCACAAACAGCAACGGAAACCTTCTCATCAGAGGTAGAAACAAGCTCAACAAGTTTGGATTGATAAATGGTTCAAAAATATGAAAACTTTATCACAAAGATATTGATAAAATAGAGAGACTGCCAACATAGGGCTAGATGGCTCATTTGGTAGAGTGTCTGCATGTTAACTTCGTGGTTGCAAGTTCAAGTTCCGCTCAGTCAATTTTTCTTTGTTTTTTTTCAGAGAGAATTAGATTGTTTATTTGCTCATTTTGTTTTAGATATCGTGATTGATGATGCAGGTACCTACGTCTGCGTTGCTGTAAACAAACACGGTAGAGATGAGGTATCGGCTCAGATTCAAATAACTGGACTTGGTAAGTTGAAACACTCAAAACTTCATTTCATTTTTGTTAAGGTCACTTCTCATTGTTTGTGGCCTGTTGTGACGTAGTGGTCAAGCTCACTGAACTCAAGCTGCGGAGTGTGGGTTCAAGTCCTGGTCTTGACACTTAACCATTATTCTTCGTTCTTCTGATGGGCTTAAGTCATAGATGTGTTGTGTAATGCATGTAAAAGAACCCAGTTACACTGATTGCTAAGAGAAGGGGTTTGTTGTGGTGTTTCTGTGTGTGGCTGCTAAATTCGCCACAGCACTCTTAAGACCCTTAAGAAGGCGTTACATAAATGGGTCTGATAACTTAAAAGCTTCAAAAACCTGTCTAGAAATAAATAGCGATATGCGCTTTGAGACGCCCATAGATCAAGTGCTATTTAAAAACTAGTTATTACTATTATTTGAATTTGCAATTAGTTCAGTCGTCCAGTCATAATAACCACTTTTCCAACAGGTGATTGGAACATCAACTTGCACATCAACTTTGAAAATAGGTTAAATTCTAAATTTATTTTGAAACCAAGTTATAGCCTCCCTTGAATGTGTGTCTGGAGGGAACATGAAAAAAAAGACGTTTAGACTGTGAAGAAATCAGGGAGGTAGGACATGATACAAACAAGATAAGAAATCTTGACAGTGCAATAAAAGGGAAATGATTAATGACAATATTGTAGTTTGTTGATTTTGTTTCAGTCTTGTGTGGCCCAGTGGAATGTTTAGAGTTTGTTGCTCTCTAAGAGTTAATGTAAGATCCTTATCACAATTGGGGATAATAAAATCTGAAATGTGCTCTTTACAAAAGCTTTCAGAATAACCATAAATTTACAATACATGTTTTATTCTTTTGTTTCATTTATTTGTACAATTCCTTCTGTTGATTTTGAGCCACTCTGGTTTAAAAACTATAGATAGTGGGTTCTTTTTGAAATGTATGTTTAATAGAGACTTGTTTCATGACAAACTGCAGGTACATTGTTGTTTTTGCAGAAAAAATCAAAGTATTCAAGTACCAATTGAAAACCATTTTCGTCTTGAAACTTTCTTATATTGCAGTCAGAATTGTGGCTTGAGTTTTGATAAGATATTTCCCTCATGATAAGATGTTTTTTCAAAAAAGTAAAATTGTAAAATTGGATTGATATGTAGCTTGATATTTTCTGATAAAATTAATCATTAATATTTCAAATATTTCCACCAATTTGTTCACCTCAGTCCGACCAGATATTTTGGATAGTCCAGATGTCTCAGCTAATATAGGCACCACTGTCACCCTACCCTGTAACGCCATCATTGGTAACCCAGCTCCTAAGATCTACTGGTATAAAGAAGGTAAATCCATCCGTCAAGGCAGTCACTTCCGTGTGCTGGACAGCGGCAGTTTGATGATCGTCCCTCTGTTGCTTGATGACGCTGGAACATACCGATGTGTCGCTAGTAATGTGGCAGGCAATGACACTCTGTATACTAGAGTCACAGTTGATGGTAAGACATTTATCTCATCAGTTGAACAGCTTACTACAAAATCAATTTACTTTATCATCCATTAAACCCAAAGGCCAACATCTTGGTCAACATTTCGGCGTCTCAAAAGTTCATACACCAAATACAGCTTGCCGTCAAGTAGCGTAAAACTCAAGAAGTCAAATGGGACTTGGAGTTTTTCTGATAAACACTTAATAAAATAGAATTCATATCCATTAAAGGTGATAAATCAAGCCTAATAAACAAATTATAGAAAAAATCCAGACCTGTGAAATCCCAAGATTGGTTTCTGATTTCATTATTGTTTATCTATCCCACTCCCACGCTTCTGCCTCCGAATGGTCTAGAAAGGATTGTAGAAGCCGACAAGAGAGTTGAAAAACTTGTTCGTAGTAAACCATAACAACTTTTTAAATATTACAAAGTTCTATTGGGGTGGTTTTTGTTTGTTGCAGGTTGTAGGATGGGAAAAGATCCTGTTGATAATTGAAAAGATTGGACCTACTTCATTTTAAAAAAAATAAGAATTCTTTGTCAGAATCTTCTACCAATCATTTTGAGATTTTCTTTACTTTTGTTTCGGATACAGTGCCACCCACAATTGATGAAACCAACTCCAGTTACTCCGTCATCTACCGTGAATCTGTGTCTCTCCATTGCCCTGCTAGCGGTCATCCACGTCCGACAGTCAATTGGTTCAAGAATGGTTCCCCGATCTCCTCCAATGAGTTAAACCAATACGTGACGGACCAGGGAACACTGGTGATCCGATTTGCTACAGAGGATGATGCCGGAACGTACACATGTATGGTTTCTAATAAAGCAGGCACTGATGAAATTGAGATCTCACTTTATGTTCTGGGTAAGTTACACTCGTAATATTCCTGGGTTGTTAAGCTTTGTACAGCTTTAAGGTCCTTTAAAGTGGTCTTTTTCTTGTCACATTTTTGGGGCGTAATGTAGGGTTTAAAACTAATGATTGTCATGAGTTTGTTTTGAGTTTTTTACCTTTAATTCATCTCTTAAAATGTGTATTATCCATTTCTAAATTGGCTAGTGGCATGTTTTTGTATTGTAGCATTTTCCTATGTCGGGCATGTGGTTTTACTGGATTTTTCTCGATTTCAGGATTTTCTCAAAACTCCTTGAGCCTTTAATAAGAAGTAAACTACTCACAAGAAGGAGACAGAAATAGTACTCATTGTGTCCAAACCTCTTGCTTTGTATCTTTGATGATTTACAGAGTCTTTAAACCTCCTGAATTGTAATTTCATTTGTTTTAGCTCCACCAACGATTGATGACAGACTGTTAACCCCTACTCTTAACATCACCCTTGGTGGCTCTATAACCATGGACTGTGATGCCCAAGGTCTACCTCCACCTACAATTCACTGGGTCAAAGATGGTCAACAGTTACGTAACAATGGTCCTAACTATGTGGTCAGCTCATCAGGAACACTGACTGTACAGCGAGTCACTCTCAACGATGAGGGGCGTTATGTTTGTATTGCTTCTAATATCGCTGGAAATACAACCAAGACAATCTTCCTGAGTGTACAAGGTAACTATGCATACTCACTCCCCCCCTCCCCCCTTTCATAACTTTGAAAAGAAATTATTGTTTAAGACTTGTGTTATGACCTCCTCGGTGTATGAAAGGTTTCTCCAGCCAGGTTTTTTGTAGAAAGTTGTTCTGTCTCATTCAATAATTAAATACTTTTGCTTCTTCTTCCCACCTTTGATTCTGTGTTTTGTGTTCCCAACTTCCTGATGGTTAAATCAACCCCTTCCCTTACCCCCTTCCAGTCTCTGTTTTCTTTGTTCATCCCTTGCTTCCTTGGACTGCATTCTGCCTCTCTCTTTACATTCCTGTCCACTTGATGGCTTCTGTTACACTAGCATACTTGTGTTGCCATTTAGCCTTTGAGAAAGACTCTGCTAGGATCCAAATGTAATCTATACTGTAGGTCCTTTTGGTTGGTAAGCAGTTTTCGGTAGCTAATTCTCTTTTCTAAGTTTGATTTTATCTAAAATTAGTTATTTACTTGTTTCTTGACAGTGCGCCCCAGGATCGAGCCCGGTAGTCCCATTGATCTAACCGTATTAGCAGGTGACTCAATTGAGTTACCTTGTGAAGCATTTGGGGTACCACAACCTGAGGTAGCCTGGCAGAAGGATGGAGTGCAGCTACGGCAAACCTCTCAACTCCTCTTCATGAACTCTGGGTCTCTACGGGTCAGTACACCCATCTGAAAATTGATTCCCTTTTAAGCCTGTTGGCACCATTCCGAATGACTTGAGTTAACGTGTTGTTGAAATCAGTATTCATTATTGCTATGTCACACAGGGAACAAGACTTGGAAAATGGTGCCAAGATCTGTTGCATATCGATAAACACTTCCCTTAAGTTGTGAGGCAGTAGGGAGAATTATCGTGTCTTTGTTTGAGTTGTGTAGTATTGAATAAATCTTGAGGTGGTTGCTGGTTTTTTTTGTAGGTCAACGGTGCTGATCAGTTGGATACAGGAACTTACATCTGTGTAGCTAGAAATGATGCTGGTTCAGCCTCAAAGATTATCCGACTCACTGTGTATTGTAAGTTTCATTATATATATCTCCATTTTAAGGTCATCCCACACTTAACATGTACTTCAGACATTGATCAATAATAATATTAATAATAGCAAAACTTATATTTTGCACATACATCCACCCTCAGATTACTCAAGGTGCCTGCAAGAGTACACTACCAGATACCTATACAAAAACTAACACATGCATTCATGGAAAATGATAATGAATTGCAATTGAGAAAAGGCTATAGAGACATCAAAAAATGTTTTAAGCTGAGATTTAAATATACTTATTGTGGAACTAGATGTTTGTTTGTGCAGAGGTAACAAATTCAACAAACAAGGAGACGCTGTAGCAAATGCCCTGATGTGTTCCCGAACTTCTGTGGAATGAGGCTCAATCAATCAATCAATCATTAGGCATTTGTAAAATGCCATTGTTTTAGTTTCCTATTCTGAGTTGAGAGTTGAAACAAATTACAGACTTTCATGAGGAGCAGTTGGGTGATTACAATTAAACTGATTTCAAATATTCTGGTATATATTGGTATTTGTTTGTATTTCACTGAAAAAATCTAAGAAATAAATTTGAGCAGTAAAAACCAATCAATACTTGATAACAAATTTTGAAAGCTGATCAACTCTCAAACCAAATGAAATGTGTTGGGAAAAGATAAGCTCTCTTTGCTGATCTCAAAGTCAACATCACTAAATATAGTTAAACTGTTTACAGATTTTCCTTGGTGTTAAGAGAAAAACAATTTAAATTGCAAATTTGTTTATTCCTTCAGTGGTTCCCAACATAACCGATTTCCAAGGCCAGTACACAGTCAACCTAACTCAAAGTGTAACCCTTCGTTGCCCGGCCATCGGTTACCCACCACCCACAGTCAACTGGACCAAAGATGGGATGTCCATCTCAGAAAGTGACTTGGATTCCTCCAAGTATGACATTGATGAGACGGCTGGAACCTTGAAGATATTTGATACTAAGTACATTGACTCTGGAACCTATGAGTGTACCGTCAGTAACTTGGCTGGGGTAAAAGTCAAACAAATTGTTCTGACAGTCAATGGTAAGTTCTTCTGTCTAAGTATCATTACATGATTCTTTTTAACTCTTGAAGTCATAAAATTAGTTTGATATGTAGAAGATATCTATAATTTTGGGTTGAACAAAGAAATGTTGACTAGAGTGGGACTCAAACTTGTGACCTCAGGAATGACTTGCCGGGGCTCTACCAACTGGGGGTGCATAGTAATTTTTTTTTTTTAACACCCAAAATTATTTAAGATTTACTCAATCAGTTTCCCTTGTGGTTTTTCTAGAATATATGTTGTAAGAAAATTTTCCAGATAATCAGAAATGTTTAAAATGATTCAAATTTTTGTCGTATTAGTTCCACCGTCCATAGACGGTGATGGAGAGGTTCGTGTACTCCAAGTCACCCAAGACCAGTCCATCTCCCTTGCATGTGAGGTGTCCAGCTACCCTCCACCGGAGTACACCTGGCGTAAGAACAACCGAACTCTCCCTCCTGACCTACGATCTTTGACCCGAGCTGATGGAACACTTGACCTCTTCACCTTGAGACTGCTTGACAGCGGAACGTATACCTGCATTGCTAGTAATGTTGCCGGCAGTACCAATGTTGTCTACAGGTTGCAAGTTATAAGTGAGGAAGCTTTTTAATTTACATTTTTTCAAATTGGAAAATCATTAATCTTTCCTGGAAAATTTCAGCCACATTTCATTTTCTGTTACAGTAATTTATAACAGACTCACACTTATGAGATATTTAAATATTTCTTTAGTCAATCTTAGTTTTTCAATTTGTTTATATATATAATTTTTTAGTGAAATGTTCAGAGTTGTTTTTCACCATTAAACCCTCACCCCAATTTGTCTTCCCATCTAGCCCCTCCTTCCATAGCTGAAGGACCAACGGACATTACCTCTGAGACAGGTCGTACCATCCAGCTCAGCTGTGAAGTAGACGGCATTCCACCTCCTCAGGTCCAATGGCAGAAGAACGGTGTGCCTTTAAATGTTGAAGGGAACCCACGGATCACCAAGTTACAATCTGGTTCCTTAAGGATTGAGGAGTTGGTAGTAGAAGATAAAGGAGAGTTTGAATGTTATGTTTTCAACGCTGCAGGATCTGCTTCCAGGATTATCAAACTAGACGTCAAGGGTAAGTGTTAACATCAGGGAAGGTACTTCA
>JAUELU010000030.1:4682185-4695900 GCA_032357145.1 Evasterias troschelii | reverse complement strand
TTTCATGAAAAGACACCTAAAGAAGATTTATAACTCCTAACCTAATCCTAAATCCTGAAGTTTTCTTCATACTCCAGTCTATGGTGACTCAACACTTAACTGCTATGCCTAGTCTAGGAATCAGTATTTATTGTTTGGCCCTTCAGTGCCATGTCTTACAAAGTCAACAAATTTCATGAAGAGGATTTTGGAATGTTGGTTTTCATGCACTGGTTATAATAATGATGATTTTCTTTTGATCAGTTCCACCCATCATCGAAGATGCTTTAGATGAAACTATCGCAGTTGGTCTCGGTCAATCAATCATCATCCACTGCCGGGCCTCAGGTTTCCCACCACCACAGATCTCCTGGCAGAAAGACTTCAGGGATATTCCTAAGAATAGTCTAGCCATGAGGGTGATGTCTGATGGTTCACTGGTCATTAACAGCACTAGGGTTGGAGATAGCGGACAGTATGCTTGCTTGGCTAATAATGTTGCTGGCTTCCAAACAAGGCAGGTCATTCTTAAAGTACAAGGTAAGAGAGGATATCTTTGGTGGTATAGCTCACCAAATCCAAGCTCTGGTGTTGTCAGCAGCAGAGTGTGGGTTTGAATACTGGTCGTGACACTTGTGCCCTTGAGCAAGGCACTAACCATAATTGCTTTGTAATAAGTTGGTAAGGTAGTGCATTCTGCTCTTCCAGCCTGGCTCCTAGTGGATGTTACCCATGCTTTACAAACTCTGGAGGTGGTAACTCTGTTTCAGCCTCTGGAGTAGGTTACAATGTGCCCACTGCGACAGTCGATTTGGGTCGACAGCCCAGTTAAGTGTAGCCCTCACCTTGAAGTGGCCATCTGGTCTTATGATGTTGGGCAATATCTCATAAAATATAAAAGTCAGAATGCTCTTGTTGCATCAATTATAGACCCTCAGTGTAAATGGGGGCAACCCTTACAAATCAAGATTTTAGAATAGCTATATTGCATGCCTGTCATTACTATGGTTTCTTGTGCTCCTTTTTTGGAATTACACACAAATATTTTGTGATTTTGAAGAATTAACAGATTTATTCTCTTCCTATTTTCAGAGCCTCCTCACATTATGAGGCCTCAGCTGACATCAGAGATTCCCAACTTTGGCTCCAGGGTTCTCCTGAACTGCCCAGTATCCGGTATCCCACTACCAGAGATCATGTGGTTGAAGGACGGAGTACCAGTCAATACATATGAAACTCTAGTCTTTGATAACGGTACCCTGATCCTAAACGACGTTCAAGGCAGCGATAGCGGACGTTATGAATGTGTCGCTGTCAATGAAGTTGGGAATTACAGTATTTACATTGATGTTACTGTCCATGGTAAGTCAACTTCTAACACTATCACAAAGCCAGTAAGCTCAAAACTATTCTAAGCACAGACGAATCTTGCTTAGCAGACACTGGTTTCCCGCTTCCATACCATAAAGTTAACGTTGCTCTGACTGGTGCCCCACCATTTTTTTGCATGGGAAAAGCAATTTGTCAAACTTTTGTTTTTTACTTTCTGCTTTATTAGAAAGAGCTGCTTCCAGGGATGTGATTTCTTTGTGTGTAACTGGAAATCCAGGTTTCCCCTCCCCCCAAATTTTTTTAAAATTAAGATTAATTAATAAAAAATGAAGATAAAACTATATATAATGCCCCAGATTGCAGGGTAGGGCTTTTAAAACAAAAGATAAAAGTTATTGGTGGGCTTCGTGCTCTCAAGTGTTTGAGTTTGCAAGCTTTTGGGACGCTTTTGTGCTACAAACAAACATTAAAATAAAAAGAAAATGACTAGAACATATATAATAAGTGATATACAATCTTCTCTTATAGGTAAATAGTCACATAAAGCGTTTTGATCAAACCATTATCTCGTTACCTCTTTCAAGTAATCCAACCTTAGAATGATTCTTTTTGCTTCCTCAACTACAGTCAAACCACAAATCCAAGATGCGGATTCCATTACCCTTATCACCGTTCAACTCAACGACCGTGTGGATATGTTCTGTGAGATTGTCAACTCAGTCCCTCCAGCTGATATCATCTGGTACAAGAATGGAGAACGACTCCCTACACAAGACCCTAACTACTTCACCCAGTCGGCCAATCAGGTGTTGACGTTCACTAGCATTCAAACGAGTGACGTTGGCACGTACGAATGTCGTGCTAATAACAAAGCTGGGGAAACAAATAAAATATTCAACGTTGAGGTTCAAGGTACAATCAATTTGTTTTCCTAAAATAATCTTGACAAAGATTGACTGGTCTGCATCTGCCCCAGAGGGCTCAATCCAAATCTGGGTTAATTTATACTTTTTATGATTTGACGGAAGTGTTTTGTCTTATCAACTGCTGTGTTTTTATTTATTTATTTCAAGTAGTTAGGGAGTTAGGGACTGAAAATCCAATCCACATGCAAGATTTCGGTCTGAGGTGGGATTTGAACCAGGGTCCAGAGAGGTGAAAGGCAGGGCAAGAAACCATTGTGTCAACCTGATCACACTGTTTTGGAATCAATGAATTAATAAGATATACAAGTCTTGTTGCTTTTATTATCTGAAACTTTTCAAAAGATATAGAATGATAAAACAATTGAAGGGGAAATTATATCACTTCAAATAGATTCTTCTTTTAGCAATTTTTATTGATGATGTCTCTCTCTTTCTCTCTTATCAGTTCTGCCAGTTATTGATGGAATAACCCCTGGGTCAGGTCAAGGTAACCCCATCCAAATCACCTTGACCCAAGAGGACACCATTGATCTACCCTGCCATGCTAGCGGTAACCCAGCACCCACCATCCGTTGGTTCAAAGATGGTCAGTTAGTCACTCACAACACACCAGGGGTCAGTGTCCGTAATCGAGGGAGGATACTCAGTATAGGCCGAGCAAGTGTTATTCACGCCGGTCAGTTCACCTGTCTAGCTACGAGTGTTATCGGAAATGCAACCAAAGTGTTTGTTATATCAGTCAATGGTAAGTGCAAGTCTCCTGATTGCTTCAATGAAACCAATAACAATTGTTGTATGTAAAGTCATTTCTGAGTTAACGGCTCTGGCTCTGGGTATGGCTTGGTCACTGCATCATCATGCATTAAGGCATAGGCTGCTTTTGGCAAGTCCCTTAGCAACAGTCATAGCCGTAGCCACCAATTTAGATATGGCCTTACTTTCTTAAACAGCTTTAATGGAAGGCTTTTAGATGCAAAGTGGTACCAGATATGCGGTAAATGGCAATTGTTTTACATCATTCTGAGCATGCTCACAATTCCGCAATCAGATCCTGCGTTTACAGCATTCTTGGGGAAGTTGATATTTTTTCAAGATCTGGCCCATCACTTTGGAACAGACTCCATATTGAACTCAGAGAAGAAACCTTGTGTACACAATTCAAAATTCAGTTTAAAAAAACATACCTTTTTCCGTAGTTCCTAACTTAATCAGTCAGATCATTGTTTCTCGGTCACAAAACTCTGCCCTTTGCTCTCAGGAGTGTCAAGTCTGAAAGACATGGCATGTTATAATTGTTCAATATTAATACTATTATTAAAACTGTACCACATCAAGTGGATGTAACTTTGTTTTCTTTGGAGTAATTTTTCCCGATATCTATTTTTGATTCAAAGTTCCACCAGTTATCGCTGATGCAGAGCTTCAAAATCTGACTGTGATACAGAACAGACGAGTCTACTTACAGTGTCCCACTGTTGCCATACCGGTAGCCACCATCCGATGGTTCAAAGACAACGAGCTCATTCGTAGATCTCAACACAATTTGTTCCTGCGAGATAATAACATGACGTTAGAAATCCGAGATGCACAGCTGTTGAACAACGGTCATTACTACTGCATTGCATCCAATATAATCGGAGAAAGTAGAAAATACTTCAATTTAGAAATACACGGTGAGATTACCAGCTTTATCATGTGTGTTATTCATAACTTTGAATGGTTTTTGTCTACTGGTGTTTCATTCTCCCATATTTGCCTAACACAGTCAGTGTCTAACTACGGGAAAACCTATTGATGTACAAGAAGTTAGTTTTTTTCTTTATACTTTAATTTGTTGTGATCTGAGATGAGAAACATGGCAAGATATATATCACATTAAAGAGAAGTATATGCTCTTTCAAACGCTATACAGTTTTTTTGGGTATCTTCATTTGCAAAGAAGTAAATAATGAATGTTTATTGTAATGCAGCATTGAGCACTATATTGGCTTAGGCAGGAACAGTGTTAGGTTGATGTGGGTTAATGTACTGTTGTAACTTATTTGATGTAACTTATTTGGTGGGTATCAATTCTTGATTTTAACATTGATGACAAATTATCATTTGTAGATTGATTACACTTGGCTCTGGTGTGTGTTGGTACATCCCCCTACCCCATGGAGATTTTGCTGACTATTTCTGCATTTTGTTAATCATAATTTTCTTTCTGATTTAGTGCCACCTCAACCTCCAATCACTGGTCCAACTACAACGTCAGTTGATGCCAGCGGCTCTGTCACCTTGAATTGTGAAAGCAATGGTTACCCGCCTCCTACCATCAGATGGATGAAGAATGGAATGTTTATTTCACCAGCTAGTTCAAGGTACCAGGGAAATGACTTGCAAAATTTTCAAGTAAAGTGAAGGTTAAAATGTAAAAGGGCAGAGCTATGATGAATCTAAGAAAGTTAAAATTTAAAACAGCAACCATGTACCTATTAAAAATATATATATATTTCATAATCGGACATTGGTTCCTCCTAATCTGCCATTGGTTATTCCTCATTGGTTCCTTTCAGGTATGAGTTTGTGACTCCAGGAGTACTTCGTATCCCACAAGTCAGTGTTGCAGATATGGGATACTATGAATGTTTTGTATCCAACACCGCTGGAAACTACACACAATCCTTCACTCTGGAAGTCTTGGGTAAATTTTTCAGCAATCACTTCCCCTTAATTAAACATTCTTTTCAAATAGACTTCATATTATACCAAGAACATGGTTGTACTAAAACTACTTGTGAATTAGGAAAATGCAAAGTGTTGTTTTTAGAAGAGTAAATATACTCCTATCATCTAGTTTTCAATAAGCGCACATTGAACATTTTTGTCCAATGCAGTCGTCAGGTTTTAGTGTCAGCAACAAAAACCAGTTAATATTTTTTTAGGAATTTTTGTGCATATTCATATGGGACTTATTTTAATTGTGACAATCAAAATAAACTACTTTGATTTGTTGCCGCTTCAAATGCTATTTTACTGACTCTGAGAGTATTTCACATGGGAAGATACTCTGGAAGATTGGTCCTGATGAGCTTTGTGACCAGTGAGCTTTCAGATTGAAACTAGTAATTTGTGTAGTTTGTCTTTAAACAATGTGATAAAGATCTATTTTATCTCTCTGCTTTTTAATCTAGTCTCACCGACCATTGAACCAGTCTCTGATGTGATTGCTGTTCATCTTGGACGTTCTGTCCGCATCCCTTGCTCTGCCATCGGTCATCCTCGTCCGACAATCACATGGCAGAAGAATAACCAGATCCTGACCCCTCAGATGGGGTACTCCTTCTTGGACAATGGGATGTTGATGATTAATAGTACACAGATGTCACATGCTGGTCGCTATATCTGCATCGCTCAGAGCCGAGCTGGGAGTGATGTTCTTAGAGTGGAGCTATTAGTTGAAGGTATGCAAGTTAAGTTGATAAATCATTGATACAGAGCTGCCAACTCTGTTGATATATTACCTTTTCTACTCTGTAATGAAGTTTGGCCAATCATTTGAAACCATTCAACTGCCTTGGGTGTGTGTAGTAGAGTAACTTTCATTCACCACATGATACCAAATTACAGGCTGGCATACTGCATCTCTAACTATGTGTTACACCTTGGTATTTGATTTTGAACCAATTGCGTGATGTGTAACAAAGACGCATATTCATGACTTGGGGGAACATGAGTGATGTACCTCGTGGGGTACATCACCTTGATTGTGCCCACAAATGGCACTCTCGGTTTCTGCTTGTATTTAAATTTCCCCCGAGGGTGTTCATTGTTCAAAACACCATGGACCCCGTCAGAGCGCGCAACAATTGACTGTGGATGATATTGAATGGTCAGACAGCAGGAAGGTTAATGTATAGATAGCACATATCATCGCAATTAAGATCAGATGATTTATGTTTGAACATTTAGGATGGTGTGTTTAGAGAGGGTTGTGGGAACCTCTGTTTCTAAGGAATATGCATTGATTTGAAGTGTCTTGTGGCTGAAGCCGCTTTGTGATAAGAGACAGGTTTCCTCCCTAAGGCAAGAACTTGATTGGTAACTATCTGTTGATTTGTTTTTAATTTGTAGTGATGCCGACCATCTCTGGCCCAACCTTCCTGGAGTATTCAGTCACAGAGGAAGAACAGGTAACGTTGGAATGTGAGGCAAATGGTATCCCGCCTCCTGAAGTACGCTGGCTCCATAACAACCAAGACATCACTGGTAACAGTTTCCATCATAACATCCTACCCAGTGGTTCACTGCAGATACCGGTAGTACGCCGTGACGACCAGGGACTGTACGTGTGTTTTGCTAAGAATGGGGGCGGTATTGCTCAAGTTCAACGCTTACTAGAGGTCAAAGGTAAAGGTTAACAGAGAGATACTTACAGACCATGTGACTGGTGACATGTGACTTGTATAATAATTTGCTTATCAGGAAATGCCATGGAATACTCAAGGTCACCAGTCTGCAGGAAAGTAAAAAAAAATTAAATATTTAGTTGAGGTTATTCCAATAAACAAAATTCAAGATTATGCTACAAGAAAAAACAAACACTCCAATAACATTACACAATTATTTATCAAAAGATAACTCAAGAAAGCCAATAATTGCTGCTTAATTCCCTAGAGGTCCTTTTGGAAGATGGATTCTTATGACGGGTTTTATTATTGAACTGTAAATGATTCCTCTGACACTATGTTCTTTTTCAGTTCCTCCTACAATAGATCGAGGCCAACCCAAGGACATAGCAGTCAGGATTGGTAGTCGTGCTCGTTTGACCTGTACAGTAAACTCCTACCCACCAGCCACTATTACATGGAGTAAAGATGGTGAACCAATCAACCCTGCCAATGGAATGGCAGTCCAAACTGACGGATCTCTCATTATTAGTCAAGTACAGGTCAGTCACCTCAACAAATAATCTCTCATTACTGGATGGATTTCTTTCTAAATCTTCAACTAGGTGTAAAGCTTGGTGTTGGATCATGATTGTTCAAAGGCGTGTCGTGGCCGAGCGTCTCGGAGCATCGGCCACAAGCTCTGGTGTTTCTGTTCATTGGATTGTGGGACCAAGTCCCGGTCGTGACACTTGTGTCCTTAAGCAAGACATTTTTAACCATTATTGCTGTGTTCTTCAGTCTGAAGCAGAACAATTTGTGTCCTAACCTTTGTGCTCCTTTTTTTATACAGGAGAGTGACAGTGGTAGGTATGTATGCACTGCCACCAACGTTGTGGGACATCTTACTCGGGAAGTCGTTCTCACCATACATGGTAAGTCAAAACAACATTTATTATAATAATGTGTACTGACAGTTAATATTGAATTCAAATGGCCGTGATAGTGACACTTGCATGAACTGGTCCTCAAGGGTTTAAACCAAAAGTTAAAACTTGATATTTTAATCACCACTTTTGATAGAAATTGATCTCAAGATAATTTCTTATCAATAGAAAGTAAAACAGTATCGTCTTAATAATTTGATATATTTTGTCGATTTACAGTTTATGTAATTGTTGTTGTTTGTTGTTTATTGCAGTTGGTCCTCGCTTTGTACGCATTCCCAACGACATTGAGCTTGGATCAACAGATAGACTTGAACTAGTCTGTGATGTTCAGGGCTACCCATCACCAACAATCACGTGGTATATCAATGACACAGAGACCATCAGTAAGTTGCTTACTCTAATTCTAAAAATGCTGCCAAAAATAAATACTGCAGGGTACCAGTAACATCAAACCTTTAAACACAAAATCTTGCTTAATAAGAAATATATAGCAAAGCACCAGTCACAGCACTGTGGATTATAAGGGATTTTGCCTGGTAACCCGTTTGTGCCATTGAATTTTTCCCCTGCTAAGCAAATTTATGGGTGTACCGTTTGTGGATAAGAAGAGAATAAGTGATTTGAAATTTGCAGAGAGAATTAATGCACTTATGAATATGCAAATTTTGTTTCTATTAATGAATTATTAATTTCAGGTCCTCCAACCATCAATGGTAGAAGTACCTACGTTCTTGAGAACATCGGTAAACGAGATGAAGGTACTTACAAATGCTCGGCAACCAATCTGCTCGGTACCCGCTCAGCCACTGCAACAGTCACAGTCAGAGGTAGGGCGCCAACAATTTCTTATAGTATTCATTGGAAAAAAAACATTGCAAGATATTTTATGTTAACTGTTTTTGTAAACTTTAAAAAAAACCATTCACATATAATCACACAAAACATGAACACTGTCTGCGACTGTTTTGTCAGCTCTACTAATTTTGTGTAATACCTTTAATTAAGTTTCTGATTGTCTAAGATTCAAAAGTATATTTGAAGGGTAAAAATGAAATATCAGAAATTTTGAAATTGTTTTGTGTCTTGCTATAGTTCCTCCTAAGGTGATGGTTGGTCCAACAGACCAGGTGGTTCGTATGAGTGAGATTACTGTCTTAGACTGTGCATCTGCTGGTGACCCTAGGCCAGAGGTCGTATGGCTCAAGGGTAATACAGTCATTAGTTACAACAACCGTGTACGCAAAGCACGCAACGGCTCCCTCATAATCTACAGAACAGAGGTCAGTATTTTACACAGACAATCTTTTTGAGAATTGTGCCCACCCTTGGAGGCATGTTATTTAGAAGTAGTACCTTTTGGATACATTAACTAAAATGTAAAATAGCTAACAGTTTTGCAAACTGGCATCAACTCTCTGACTGCATCAGTTGCTGAATTGAGAAAGACATAGGCAGGTTACCTTTAATAGCCACACAGAATACAGGTCTAGCACTGTGGCATATAAGCCCTACATACATGTATAGAGCATGGGTGTGTCCACACACAATCCTTGATGCACGAGAGCGGGCTTCGTATTTACATACACATTTACATACACATTTAAATAAAATTTACATAATATTTACATATCATTTGCATAACCAAACTTTTCTATCCAATCAAAGTTGAGTAATTGAACTGGAAAGTAAATCTTCAATATGTGAACTTTGTTTTCTGAATAGAAACATCTCATGACATGGGCTCAACATTCTTCTGTCTTCTTTCAAAATAATACATTGGCATGTTGAAGTATTTTGAATTATTGTGTGTAATTTTATTTATTAATTATTAAATTCTTTTGTAGGTTGAAGATGCAGGACGCTACATCTGCCGTACTTTCAATCAATATGGAAGTGACAGTAAAGCGGCACTTATCAAAGTCCAGCGTAAGTTATGTCCAATTCTCATTTTGCTTTTATTCCTTTTGCAGTTGACAATGAGAATAAGATCACATAAAGCAGAACCAAAATGGAGAACAAGAACAACAACAAATTTCCAAGAAATTTCCAATCTAGATGAAACACTCATGTCCTAAAATATGACTGCCAATTGTGGTTTTCAAAATTCTGTTGTGGTCTTAATTGAAAAATCAAAGTTTTGACTTTAGCTTAGTCTCCAGCAGCAGTTTCAATACTGTGCACTGATTCCTAAACTTGAGTAATGACTGTCCAAGTTGTAGCCACATGACTTTAAGCCAGAGCCAATGCTTTTTCTGTAAATGCCGTTTGAACAGAGGTTAAAATTCTGGAACCTTTTTATATAACTTCAGGTGAACCAACTTTCTTAGTGGAACCGATGGATACGACAGCAGACCAAGGGGATACAGTCAAATTAGACTGCCTAGTAGAGGGGGAACCAACACCAACGGTTACTTGGCTGAAATCTGGCTACCCAATACAAACTGGTCAAGGCATTACAATCTTAGCCAATAAGACTTTGGTTATTATGGTTGCTAGGCAACAAGACAGCGGGTCTTATGTTTGTAAGGCCACCAATCAAATGGGACCCCAGGCTGTGTCTGTATATGTGACGATCAGAGGTAAGTCAAATCTAGAATCAGAACTTTCATATTGTAGAAAAATAGATGATGGTAGAGTTTGAAGTTCAGAGTTCATGGCATTTTTAGATATAACATAATAATATTGTCCAAAGCAGAGTGAAAACAGCAACTTTGTTGACGAAAGTAGAACAGATTTTGAAAGTGTTTGTTTAAATTGTTTGATTAACAACGTTAGTTGTAGTAGGTACACTTTGCATGAGTTTGGTAGAATTTAAAAGTGTATTTTAAGCTGGTGTGGTTTTATTCTTAGTTTTTCTACCTGGCATCACAAGAGTAAAATTTTGTCTTGGCTTAAAATTGACAAACGTTTACATTTTACAATGTTCTTGTATACACAGCTTTCTTTACTTTCAAAGAGTTCCCTTTTTATGCAGTTTATACTGTTTAAGACAATTACTGAATTATCTGTGACTTCAAAGAAAATAAGTGAAACAAGATTTATTGTAACTGTACCGATCTTTGGCGAAAGTCATTCTTGAAAATATAAGAGTCAAACAATCTGTTGTGATGCCAGAAGGCTAGTGATTGGAGCTTTGCTGGATGCCTGACTGCTCAGTCTTTGTGAATTTATCTCTGTATTTTGAAGTTTAACTTCATATTGAATGTTTCGTTTGGCTTTATCCATTCATGTTTTGTTTGTTTGTTCTGTTTTGATCTGTCTAGTGTCAGTTTGTGTACGGAATTGTGTCAAGTATTTCATTTTTATATTATGTCTAATGTATGTTGTCTGTCTGTTTGATGTCAATGGTTGGATGTCTGTATGTGGGCCGTTATTTGATTGTCTAGACTTGTACCAGTCTGTTCCTATCTGTTTTGTGTTGGCTGTGTATTGCTAGCTGAGCTTTTGAGAATGTTGCAGGGGGTGGATCCAAGGTAGCTGGAAAATAAACAAAACAGCCCCAAAACAAACAAACAAACAAACAAACAACAAATGAGCATTAAAGGGGAGTTAAACCTTTTGTAATTACTCAAAAATTAATTACCATAAAAACTTACTTGGTAAAGAGCACCAGAGAGCTGTAGATATTATAAAACATTGTTAGTAACAACCCTCTGTGAGGTAATGTAGTTTTAGAGAAAGAGGGACTTTTTTCAAAACAAAATTGAATCTGAGAAAGGCTTCAGGCATGAAGCCTTTCACAGGCATCTGAAAGCACACAATTCTATGAAACAAGGGTTTTTCTTTCATTATTTTCTTGCAACTTCAATGACCAATTGAACCCAAATTTTCACAGGTTTGATATTTTATGCAAATATTGGGATACACCAAGTGAGGATACTGGTCTTTGACAATTACAAAAAGTATACAGACAGTTAAAAACCAGATTTTAGAAGAGAACTGAATGAATGAGTTTTTGGGGGGTTTTAGTAATAAACTCAAGGGGTAGGGTTTGAGTCGATCCCAGCCTTGTATCCACCGTTGGTATGTTGCCTACATTTGATGTTATTTTCTTAGTGCATGGACAGTATTCAGAATGGTCTGCATGGGGTGAGTGTAGCAAAACTTGTGGCAACGAGGGCGCATATCAGAGACGAACACGTAAATGCGACAATCCCGCCCCTGCCAATAACGGTCGACAGTGTTCAGGTCCAGCTACTGATAACAGGGCGTGTACACCCCCAATGTGCCCTAGTAAGTCTTTCTCCTAACTCCAAGGTTCAAGATTTGATTTCATGATTTCACATATAACTGGAATTTTTAATTTCCCCTGCACCTTCTTTGATTGTACGAACACTTCATATTTCCCTTCCAGTCAAAATTGGTTTTCCTAATCAATGATCATCCACCTATTGGCTCACTAAATTTACAACTGATTTCATTCACCTTAAAAGCCCAATAAAACAATTGATAATACCCCTCTCACTGAACTTCCCTTGCACCATCTACGTCATATGAACCTACTTTGCTGCACATTATAAAAGTAACAATTGTCTTTTGTGAAGCACTTTAAAACATGAAGAGTAGACCTTATTTTAGATTAATTAATATTCTGAAATGATTCACTCATTCCTGTACTTACACCTTCTACAATTGATCCATTGCACGATGTGCTGCGCAGTGCGCACTTACACACGCCTACCTGTCTGCCATTTTGGAAGTCAAAATGAACACAAAGAATTGACGCCCAAAATGTCAGAAAGGGTAGACGCGCATTTTGCGGAGGGTGCGTTCTGCATCATGCAAGGGGTCAATACTCTATATAAGATTCTTACTATTTGAAAAGCTAATAAGAAGTTGAAATCAGAATGAATATTTATCTTAAGCAGCTTCCTGACAGCATGCACTAATATCTAACTCTTCCTTGACTATACTTCTGTTTTCTTATCAACTAATCTGCATAGCTTATTAAACTAACCATGCATATTGTAAACTGACAGTTTTTCTGCACCTTTTTGTGAAAATATTTACTAACGGTTTTTATTTAACATTTTTTGTTATGCATGAGTCAAACCAAGCACTTGCATTTTAATAACTTGCATTTAATATGTGGTAGATAGAAATTAATGTTTCCAGATATATGCAGTTTTAGCTAAATGTTGTAGAACATGAAAATAAAAAAAATCATTAGTCTGTAGTTGATAAAACTATAAAACAAAACTCTGCAAATTGATTTGAATATCTCCTTCTGCCTCTAGAAAATACTTATTTTTGAAAAAGCTAAAGAAAAATAGTAATGTTTTTATTTTGTTTTGTTTTCAAGCTACATAGTAGCATTGCATTTAAGTTTTGTTTCTCTGCAAAGAAGTCACACATATTGCTAATGTAGCGTTTTTGGTCAAACACACGGCTTGTTAGATGTTGATTGGTCAATGACTTTATTAAGCATCCCTCAAACCTCCCAAACCCCGCCCCTTTCTCTTCACAGTCAATGGAGGATGGAGTAGTTGGCAACCTTGGGAAGATTGCTCAGTCACATGCGGTAGCGGGACACGTAATAGAATACGCTACTGTGATAATCCACCCCCACAGTATAATGGAAGAAGCTGTGAGGGACCATCCAATCAGCAGGCGGAATGTACCATGAGAGCTTGTCCAGGTAAATACCATTCTTAAAAAGTGGGTGTTTGGATGCAACTTACTGGAAACTTGGGATCTACAAATGTTGATGTTTTCACTTAGACATCAACAGTTCTTGACTCCAACTCCTCCCAAATTTATCTCATGATTTTTCTTGAAGATTAGATGAAGTTGATGCTGAACTCCTGTAACCACCCACTCTTTCCTTAAACCCACTATACTCAAGAGTCTAAAGATTTTGATGTTGAATTACCACAGAGTGGAATACCTTAATGAATTGTCGACATCCCCTGCCAAGATAAAACCAATCTAAATGACATCGTCAACAAATCTCATCAAGTTGTCATCACCAACAATGCTACTAATCTCTGTCTTGTATTCCTAGTTGATGGTAAATTTGGACAATGGACGGACTGGCAGCCGTGCAGTACAACGTGTGGTTCGGGTGAACAGATAAGAATAAGACAATGTGATAACCCTCCACCTCAGAACTTTGGTAGAGATTGTCTTGGTCCTTCTCACCATAAGAGAATGTGCTC
>JAUELU010000030.1:4607481-4620873 GCA_032357145.1 Evasterias troschelii | reverse complement strand
CCAAGATCAGCTTGAAGAAGTTTCCCTCATTGATCTGTATTTAATTTAAGAAAGCAGTGCAGTTTAGATTCCCATGTGGATCGGAGCGTAATGTGCGAGAACAGAGTGTGTTCGTTCATATAGGTTGATCGGCAGAGCGCGACTGTCGGGCGACCTCGGCGGTACGGTGGGTACGGTTTAAAACGGCCTTGAGCACGACCTGCTGGTGGTGGCGTCCCGGGAATATACCTTTCGGGTGATTGATTCGTGCCTAGGAACCTACTGGATCCACTGGAATCTAACAAGTGTTCGCTAGTACCACGACCTCGTACCAAAACAAAAATTTAGCAACATGTGCTGCCCACACAAACATGAGTTGGCGCTGTTGGATGGCCAAAAGCCCCCGGACGGTGCCGGAGAGAGGACGGTCGGTGCTTGAGGGTCCGTGCCGATGCTTCCCGCTGTGAATATTTTCCTTTATTCATGCACTGACCATGTGTGGGTGGATCTAACTATCAAACTAATTGGAGAGTTGATACCGAGCTAAAGAGGCCAAAGGGTGAAAACAAAATCAAGTTGTCGCAGTCATCCAGAAATCCACCATCTATAACCTCATTCCGTGAAAGTTGAAGAGCACACAACCCTCGTTACCTTCCTCTCTCTATACCCTAACAGACGATAGCATTTACCAATCAGATGCAATGCTTAGTGAACCAGTAGGTTCACTGTACCGTAAGCGCTGACTGCAGACGGTTTGATTGACATATGCATATAGCCACTTGTTGACGTCCATTACGTCACGACTTAAATCATTACATTACGCATTGGCGTAATTTGTAAGACAAACACAACATTTTTTGCTTTACGTGTTGACTGCAATAAGTAAGCATTAGATCCCAATAGAAGCATCCCTCTTGTCAGCAATGTAAATATGCGCCAGGTTGTCTTCTCAGTGCTTATTACACACACGTTGTACCATAGAGCAAGGCTCTACAACATCTAGCCACATTTCTAAATGAAGTACGTCACAACCGAGCAGAGAGGTTTACCCTTTCTCCGTGCACGTTGAGTCAAGCTCGCTGCTAAGTTAAGGAAAGCCTCTCAAAAACCGCTCCTTTTTATCATGTTCTCTGTAGATATGAATGTGCATCGCATCAGCAGTTCATCTTCAGAGAATTATAACGGATGAGTCAGAGCTTTGTTGGAGCAGAGAATTCAAAGTCACGCATAGTAGGTCTACGGTTGGTGATTCAGCCAATGTAATGAACATGCTCTCGATATCTGCGATAATATTGTGCTTAATGTACAACGTACATCCGACCATACTCATGTTTATCATGTATACGCATGTATTCACACTGCACTTTTTTTGTAGTACAGACATGACATTGCAACTCTTCTACATGAAGTATGCATTAATGTCCATGTACTGTACACATAATCTGCCAGATACCTCTATATAGTGGCGTTCATTCACCATTTAATACCACCTGTTTGACATTTGCAAACAAGCTGCACAAATCAACCGTGATAAGGTGTCCAACTACGAACAACTACAAATATCTCTAAAATATCAACAAACGTTTGAATTTTGGAACGCGGATAGCGTCTGGAAATAGCTTTCCGAAGGTTACTTACGGGTTGGGGTTTCGGTGCGAATACTTCTTGCGATTGCATTCTTAACATGGAATAACAGCTGTGTACAGAATTTTTGAAAGAAATTAACGACGCCATTCAAATCTGCAAATGGCAATCATGCATGATGTAAAAACTCCAATCAGTTGAAATTGTCGAGCTTTATATAAAATCTTCAATAACTGGCACATTTTGCAGATAACTTATGTTTTTCTTCTCAACAGAACTACAGTGTGAAAGGCAAACAGAGCATTATGAAGGGGGAACCAAACCAAAAACTCTCCGTTACAGTTCACCAACGTCTGCATCAATGTTGAACACAAACTAACCAACATTCCGTTTGATTGCATAATAATGCAACAAATAGGCGCCAAATGAGCCTTCATGGCAATATCGTTATGTCGAAATCAGAATTTTTTACAAATTAAATTCAAATTGGAGTTTACAGACGTCCATATTAACAGTCCATGTAGGCCTACGATGCAGCATTTTGTTTTTAACTCATTCAAAATGGACCCAAACTGAGGCTTGGATGTCAAAATAGTCAGATCCCTTACAAGAACTTATGTCAGTATTGCTATTGCACACAGGTACAAGAGAACAGGATGTTGACATCAACAAAACATTCCAAAAATAGAGCACGTGAAAAAAAAATTTGAAAATGAGGTTAATTAACTCATACCCCCTAAACCAGAGCGATATACCAAACCGCTATTAGCCTTTATTTGTTTTGGTAACAACTCAACACACAATCCAGACGCCCATAATGCAAACAGTACTCCACTTTAATAAGTCCATGTATTTCTAGACCTTCACTGATAGCCCGCCATCAACCAACCCTTATCTTCATCTACTTACCTGTATAACATTGATTTGCATTCTTCAAATGAATACCTTGGACTGTTGAATGTTATTCCTGAACAAAAGCGGGTTGAATCTTTCCGTCGTATAAGTTTTTACGAGCTACTTGAGAATTGAGTCATTTTTGAAGTGAGGTAGTATTGGGGAATTCTTGTCAGATATTGGATGAGATATGTATCTCTTTGATGCAACCGCGGGAGTGAGAACCCTGTTGCCCTGTCACACAGAGTGCAGTTTGTTAAAATTTAACAACCATGCTAAAATTAAGCAAGGGACCCCTGCTAAATTGCTCTCATGTGAATAGGGCTTACTGTGTGTTGCAATGACAGATCGGGAAAGGTCAGTAAAGATCGTAGAGCTTGCTAATGCCTATTCATAAGATTGTAAAGATCAATGCATTACTTCGGGGAGAAATTCAGATGAATTCCGATGTACTTCTGGTTGATAATTTTTCCAGATATCATTCTGAGATTTATTTCCCATGTGGCCTTTGTTTAATCTATGTTACTGTATATTTATATTATACAGGATGTCAATATACATCGTCGGGTTAAAAATCGGGGAATTCCCCAAGTAAGTTACTTTAACAAAATATATACTCCTTTTACTGAGAAGTGTGGCCTAGATTTCCTAAACCATCCTGGGTTAAAATGTTACCAATAAGGGTCAAACCCTCTTCCGGTCATCCATAGAGGAGAGCATAGGTTTGTTTGGTATCTCGATAACCATCCTAAGCTCTACACTAATCCATCTTAATCCCGGGGTATTGTATCGTTAATCGACCCCACAGGCATCGGTACCGGTACCAAGCAACCCCTGCTGGACGTAAGCTCAAACCACCGGCCCAACCATCAACCTCTGATCCCCCCATCAATAGCTTTATTCCCTTTGGGGGAGACCACTGTGAGACAGACAAGAAATTACACCACGGTTGGGAAAACATGGAATGTAAGCAGACTATCATTATGATACCAGACCGATCCATGCAAGGTAGAAAACAGAGCTGAGATGATTAGTAACGGATCGTGGTCTCCATCTCAAGATAATTAGGTCAGAATATCTTTTACCAAGAATCGTCAAGAATCTTTTCAAGTTGAGATGTTTACTGTAATAAGACAACTCGTTAACAAAACCCAAATCTTCCACAATGATCCTACTTTAATTCTGGTATTCAATTAACAGTCTTTACACAGAATATGCTTGAAATTACAACCCACTTCTAATACTAATAGCCAAGTAGGTAAATAAACACTATAATTATACACCCATTTCCTTTAATAAAAGCTATTCTGCGCAATACAATTTTTAATCCGCAGATTTCAATTTTCGATAGAAACAGGTTGTACACCAATTGTGCCCTGCTTTGGACCATCTTCTCCCGATGGGTAACCCCAATCAAAACCCTTGTGTCCCATCGAACAATCAACTTACACCAATTGGGATATAGACCTTTTTCATAATCGGGACTTACTTCTCCCAATGGGGATATTAATTGTCCCAATCAGGAATATCCCAATCAGGAAATCCTTGCGTGTCATCAAAATAATCAACTTAATCCATTGGAATATAGTCTGTTTCCATAATCGGGACTTTCTTCTCCCAATGGGGATATCAATTATCCCAATCAGGAATATCCCAATCAGAAGATCCTTGGGCGTCATCGAACAATCAACTACAATCAATCGGGATATAGAACTCTTCCATTATCGGGAACTTCTCTCCACATGAGGATATTAATTAATCACTAATGTAACCAAACTACCCCAATGGGATATATACTTTTTACCTCGATTGAAACCGTTTCCGCCGAATGAGGAATGAGAAACTCTTGTGCAATATCAACCTGCCCAAATAGAGGTATTATAGTTTACCCTGACTACAAAACTCTTCTTCTAGTGATTGTCCCAGCAGGAAATCCTTCGAAAACGCTAAAATAACTTATTGACGTTCACCGAGTGCGGGGTTTATCTTCTCTAAACACACCCCGTAGAGTTTATTTGGATAATTTGGTGTTAGTTCAGATCTCCGCGAAGGCAAACCGGAAATAAGTACTTAGCAGTTTTACCAATTCAATTTATGGCAGGAAATCCTGAGTTTGCAAGGACACACTAACAAGGGAAGATTTACAAATACTATAAACGCACTGTGTGGTGTGGTCACCTGGTTATTCTGCTTGTGTCATGGAAACATTATAACATGTTAAAGGAACGCATATGATTGTTTTCTTGAAAGTGTCATTTCCGTTCCTAGTTTTCTTAAACAATATATAAGACTGTAGAGTAGAGATTCAACATACCTTCTCGCTAGGTGTTTCCCATCATATGCATTGAATAACAAACCTGTGAAAATTTGGGCTCAATTGGTCACCGAAGTTTCAAAAAACAATGACAGAAAGAAAAACACTCCTTGTTCCATAGAATTGTGTGCTTTCAGATTCTTCATTAAAGGCTTCATGTCTGAAGCCTTTCTTAGATTCAATATTTGTGAACAACACCCACAGCTGAAGTTTAAAACATTCAACAAATTAGAACTTTCCTCTCATATGATGTCGTAACGTTCACACCAGTATCACGGTTTCAACCATGCCGGAGAAAGGATATAAGGCGAGGAATAACTTTAGTTTTTTGGGAAGCGTTCGATTGTTTTAATCTGTATAAATGTTGATATATACAATAAAACTAACCTATGAAAATGTCGTTTCAAAAGGTGGTCGCGTTTTTTAGATATCGCCGAAAAACCGGAGCGAATATGTCCATGCAGGAAGAATAATCCCTAAAAAGAATACACAATCTGGGAAACGTTTCTGAAACGTTTCTCAGGTTCAAATTTTGGTACATAAAAACTGATATATTTTACTTAACCACAAAGCTCAGTTGAGGTGAAACGTTCTCAAAATGCGTACGGTCGAAAGCTTTAGGCTCCTTACAAAAAGGTTTTTATTGCCATTGATTTTAAGAGTGATACCAAACGTATACACCCTTTAACACAGGGTGTAAAGTTTAGAAATTCAAACATGTGAAATTACTGTCCTCTCAAGTCTGATGGGGCATTTTCCTAGTGGCATCAAAGACATCCACACACTCAGTAACCCTATGCTGCCCTGAATTTTATGTCTACCCCTAAAAATTGTCAATAGTTGACAATTTTTCCCACCAAACTGCCTAAACTCTAAGCATAGTGTTTAGTTTGGAGACACGGCACCCTCTGACGGCTGAAAATCTACCACTCTAAAATACATGAGTCTATATTAGCATTGCCTTGTCAGTTCTTTGATAAACGGGAGGTAGACACTTCTAAGGTATCAATTAGTGCACTCGAGTTGTCTGGTTTCGTCTGTATAGTCAGGCATGGGGCTATGATGGTCAGACCATGAGAGACAGACTTGTTGGTGAGTACAAAACACTTCCTGGAAACTTCACTGATGCGGGAGCGAGTGTAAACAATAAGCATGATGCTCTCCTCCCAGGTCGTTTTAAGAAACATCCATCGCCTCAAGTTTCTTCAGTGGTATCATGAATACACCTTGGTTTTTATCTTCTCTGGGATCTATAAATAAACCAAGTCATGAGACGTCTGTATCCCTCTGTTTCTACCACATTGTCTCTCACTCCACCTCTCACTTTACATTACAAGGATCGTTGAGCAAGTGGCGGTGTCTTATTATTCAAACATTCAACGATGTCAATCCGCTTAAGACGATTTGACCAGCCCTAGGGAGGTAAAGAAGGACAGATGGCGAAGAAGGGGACGACCTTCTTGCTTCATTTAGCATTGGAGATAAAACATGATTCATCACAATCGAGTCAAGGGGGGCCTTTGTTTACGTCTTAGATGGCGTTCCTCTATACCTCCCCTTTCCCTCTCCAATCCAACCACGCCTCCTCACTCTCACTACTCAAGACACGTACATAACCTTGCCACCATCCGTGTCGTGTCTCCTGTATTAAAAGCAATCACGAATACCGATTTTGCCTGTGTTCCAAATAGGTACCAACCTATTCAAATGACCTCAAGCTGTGTCCGAATTGACGGCTACGGCTGTGGCTTGGTTGCCATGTTGACATGCATTGAATAATACCCCTTAGCAACCCCTTAGCCATAGCCACAGCCGCACCTGTTAATTCAGACGGTCACACTTTGGTTTGTACGGGAAGAACACAGGATGGGTAGACCATGACTGATAGCCTGCTATTCCAAACCTTCTTCACAAATTTTCTTAACAGACACTCAAGAAATTATACACCAATGATCAATACCCTAACCAAAGACTTCAAATAAACATACTAGGCCCCACCCTTTGTACCTGTTTATCCATTCGTTACCCCCACCGATGTTAATTACCAATAATGTCTTCACAGTTCTACCATGGTTCTACAATCGATCTCCACAAAACACCAATAGATTAAATCACCTTTAAGGCGTGATGTTCATAATTGAAATGTATCTCCAGACGGTCTCTTTGACAGCAAAGATAGATCCCCTGTTCACAATCTTCAACGCCTCTCTTCTGACTTACAAGATTTTAATAACCGCCGATCATCGATTTCAAGCTAACACCATACGAGACCAATCACCAAAGGTGTCGAGTCCCTAATTGAAATGTGAATGTGTAAAGACTAACCATTGAATCGTCGACTCGACCTATTCTGACGGTCGCCTCAGGCAAGAAAATGTGTTTACGAAAAGTATCAATATAAGTGCGACAAGAATAACTTCTTATGCGCTTTCATAAAACTCTCTTGGGAGCTTTGGGGAATTTGGGGGTCAGTTACCTCAGAGCTGGTTTAGATAGCTTGATGATGTTCAACTTTTTTAGTCGTTGTGTGAACCAAGCTGGATGACAGAAAGAAAAAAAAACTCTTAAATACTTTTATAACACTTAAGAAGCACTCTAAAAGAAGACAAAATGAAATTTTACAAAATTCTGGATTTTATTTAGCCAAGGGCATTTTTGCTTGCACGACAAAGTCATTCAAAGTCATGAATGGTAAAAGCGACGTGCAAATAAGACTGGCTCTTGTGTTTGTTATAATTTGCAATTTTGAATATTCTATTAATTTGGTTTTAAAACCTTTGTGCGTTAAAGTGATTTTGGCCTTTGGCCTACCTTTTTAACAATTTTGTCAATGTAAAACCATAGGCCTAGGCCTATATGTTATTTTTAAATTTAGGATATTGAGTTCAATTTAGATTGACTGGATGTCATGAATGTATATGATAGAAACCATAAACAGCCGTAAACTCGCTACAGGTAAAACATAATTTTATTTTAGGAATATCAAACATGTCCCGTCACGTTTATGAAGAAATGTAAACATCATCTTAAAATGACGTCATTGGACAGTGACGTCTTTGACTTCAGGTGTTGTTCTTGATACATAAAATGAAGGAAGTTCTCCCCCGGATCATTAAGAGTATATTTCAAGATATATATCGAGAAAGAAACAAGTTGACCATCAAACTGTAATGATATCTGAGTAGTGGTTGATTACAATGATAAGAAGCATAATGGCGGGATATGACATGCGAGGAGAGCGACACTCCCCGTATATCGATCAATTTAGCCCCACTAAAAATTCACTTAAGTGCGGTGTTTGTCCACGGTGCTTTGGGATCGATTGGGAAGGCGGTTCGTTAATGCCTACTTCTTCTGCAAACAAAATGTAGTATAGATCGAGTCAACGAAGTATAGATCGACGAGAAGGAATCTGGATTTGAGAGAAGTCCAGAGAACGGTCACGAAAATTGATCAACCACGGCCCAATACCAAGTGACATATCATGTTTGACTGTTATCAGTGCTCATTTGTGCTAAGCAGAACATTGTAATAATTTCTTCTTAAGCAGCTCTTGGGCCCATGTCTGCTCATTCCGTGTCCAATTTCCCACCAACAAGTAAGATGCAATATTTCTTAGACTTGAATTGAAGACCCTTTTTATGCATGGCTAATACCATTCAGATGATTAAACCACCATGGCTGTACTTGGGTTCACACGCACTGTCAATTGACCTTTGTGCAGGATAACCTATCAAACCGCATTTCAATTATTGAAATGCCAACAAAAGCAACAAAAGCATTCCTCTTTTACAAATGTATTATTCAAAAAAGTAAACTTGCACCAATACAAAAATAACTTTGGGTTATGGTTTATTATATAGTTTTGTAAAGATGCTGTACGAACTATAGGGACCTACACTCTCGTCACGCATTAAAAACAATATACATGAGACAAAACCTTTCAACACAATGTTGACTGAAGTTACGGTACGTAACACCATACAATAAGCAATATTACATATTTTAGTGACTTCAAAATATGTACCCATTAATCTTCCAATATACAGAATTGAGGTTTGTGCATCAATGACACCATAGAGAAAGGAGCTCTATGGTGACACTTTCAACAAAATATTCGGAAATGTTTTCATATTAAATGTTACCCCAGTATTGTACGCCTACCACAGGATTGGTATAAGAGGCATGGGTCATAGAGGCTAGTTTCACCTCCATGGTAGAAAGGACAACATAGACACAGACAGTGTTTACGTTTTGTATGATCAACCATACATGACTTACAAACCTGTGAAAATGTGGGCTTAATCTGTTGTGGGAGTCAGGAGAAAATAGAGAAAACTACGCACAATTTTCAGCATGTAAACACATTCCTTGATTTTGGTTGCAACAACCGAAATCCGCCGTTGCGTTTGTTTATGTTTTCAGTTCAGTCAGTTAGGTTCTTGAATATGACTTCATTTCAGACAAGAAATGGTTTCAATGTGAACCATGTAAGCTTTCAGACTCAAATTAAACAGTAATGTTTTTATCCTTACCAGTCATGTGACCTTTTAGAGCAAACCCGAACGCAAGTTCATCGGCTCCAACTTGGACAAGACATATACACATTTAATACCACCAGGTCTCGATCCCTTGCAAACCCTAGGGATATGTAAATGCTCTGACAAACCACCGTGATACATTAAACCTTGACAATGGCCGAACAAGACCCCAACCCCCTCAACAATGGCTTGTGAAACTTGGGGTAAAACACCCCAAGTACAGTTGTTCTGTTCAGTTCAATTGAGGCGGATATTAAAATATTAAGATTAATCCACGGTTATTTAGCTTCCAACGCCATAAAAACATATACATGACATGGAGACCAAGTTCGTGGATTTTGTTGGCTGAAAATTTACCGCATAAGTAAACCAACCACACCCCCTTCACATGGAAGTCAATGGTCCATGTTGTGTTGCATATACAACTACACTCTGTGGGCAATCCACCTAGTTATACTTCGAAAAAACCATCCCACTTTCGTCCCCTTGACATTTAGACCTATTTGATCGAGGGTTTGAGATTGTCAATAACTGAGGGGTGACGTTTGCTCTTAAAATATTCCACTTTACTTTAATATTATTATTATACATTAATATTATTACCAATTGTAAGGAGATGCTTACTTCAAGAAGACATACTCTCATTCATGTCTCAAGGCTCAGACTCACCGGGTCCCATATAGGGGCTGACCACTCTCTGATCAGGCTGACCTGATACTGGTTAAAAATAGGATTTCTAGCTCGGATTTCGCGCCAGTTTGAACCATTTCTAGGTCAGGGAACAGCGGATCGCAATGACCCATAGTAAGTCAATCCGGGTCAATTCTAACCCAGAAGTTTCTTTAGTTTACCACTTTTCAAGAAAACATTCTCTCGTTGCTATCTCAACTCTCAAGTCAAGACCTACATTGCGTGAACTTCTTGGTTTACTTGCATCATATGTGCAAAACACTCCATTTTTGACTCAAATTTCGAACCGACAAAACATAGGCCTATTTGTATACAAATAACAACACAAAATTCTACAGAAAATAGCAGAGTAAACAGAAACGCACATTTCTTGGAGAAAAATAGTTGCTTCCCTGGTTGCATTTCCCCCACATCTTTCTGCAACCCTTTTCTATGTTTTAGAAAAGGTTATTGCAGCTTCCGTGGTTGAGCTGAACCTGTCAGTCTTCTTTCAAGGCTGTATGTCTCTATCTGTTAAAACCAGCATTGGTGTCAACAAAAAAATCGAAGCTTCGTTGTGTTATCCTAAATGAATACGTTTGGGGGATTTAAGGAGATATAAACGACGTCGATATCCATGGAAGATTACAGCACTGAGGGTCTCTTGGAAACGGTCCAATTGAAGGGGAAGGCTTCCCTGTCGATAGGGGAAATCGGCTCATTGCCATTGGGCGATTTTGAAGGGTCGAAGATTTGGTCTCCCCACTGGAACATACTTTCTGGGGAAAAATGAAGGCTATCCCCACCGTAACAATTGCATGTGAGTTTGGAGCCAATCATTTGAAACCAAATAAATTGAAACGGGTTTTGTATTGTGGATCAGCTGTATCCAGAACTAATACAAAAACTTTGCACGGTGCACTATTCTCCTTATGGTCAGCCACATTATTGAGGGTCGATCGTAGACAGTTTTTATAGTACATATACTTCATACATTGTACATGCACATGTACACGTATCCAGTGTACGTTAGTACAGTATTGTAAATACTGGAACATTTCCCATCGTGATCATTTTGAAGACAATTTCCTCTGTGAGGCCAATTTGATGAAACTTGGGTGTCATTTGAAAGGCATGCTTCAACATGCTTTGAGATGAACTTAGTACAAGGAAGCTGGCATGGTTTCAAAGATTTTCAAATGCTATTAAATGGACTTTTTCCGTATAGGAAGGTTCAGAAACATTTTCATGGTCGCAGCATCCTTGTACAACCCCACACGAGAGTTGTTTCTGGGTATCAACCCACATGCAACTCAATGTCCTAAAAACTCCAAGGTCAAAGTGACCTGGACTCGGGGTTCCGTGGAGCCTAGTTCATTTTGACTCAGCGTTACCAGAAATACGTGTCAAAATGACACAGGAATGGGACAAACTGACGCAGAATCCGAGAATTATTTTAATTTATAAACAAGGTTCCGAGTCAGCCTGACCCCAAAACGGGTCAAGCAGAGACTATGAAACCCAGTCCATTCTGACCCAGGAGTTATAAGAGAGTGTAGGTTAAACTGGTTATTTCTTGGAACTTTGAACCTTGCTTTGCTCACAGTGGTAGAAGTCGAGTATGAATTATGAATTTCCTGATGGAAGCATCTCGTGACCTCTGAGACTTGATCTGAAAGCAAGTCATTAGTAAGCCTTGGCGAGTCTAATGGAGATGACCTTCGACACTTAATGAAATGCCAACACTGACAGGTTGTTTTGTTTTGATATCGAACTGTTTGTAGCTGTAAATGATCAGGCTGGACGAGTGATTGATCGAATATCGGTGTCCGCTCAGCTGCATAAAAAGTACTGAATAGTCGTCGTCTTCACTACTTTACAGGAAAATAACCTCCACACCTTTAACGGTTACGACAGTAATCATTTGCCCCTTAAATTAACATCCCGTCAACAGTGACTCGTGCAAAGAAAACTTGAACATTAAACTTGTCTTAACTATACTTCACAATCACACCATTATTTCCATTATTTATTATTAAAAAGTAAGTTGCAAGTATATGTCAAGCATCACCCGCTGAATCAAGCCGGCACTGTCCGAGGTTATCATAGTTGGTACTGAAAACATTATTCGTCAACATTACTTTGTGAACATTAACACCGCTTTAAGATGTCAAAGTTTAACATGTTGTTTATTCGGTATGCATTCTCAATATCATTTTATTGCAGATTGGTTGACCTATGGTCTCTTCTCATTTCTGTCTTACAAATTTATTTGGTCTGAAAACATTCTTACAAAGAAAACCTGGAAGAATAACAATACAAACTTCGCCAACTCAATACCAACAAGGTTTCCTCGCTTCTGTAAAAACCAACAAAGAGAAGTGTTCGGTGAGAAAGAAAACATACCCACCAAGTCAAGGAAAGAATATGATATTGAAGGTGCTTTTTTCGATGAGGGGCCAAGCGCATGTCAACAATCGCCTCTTTGTCGAGATTTGGGGGATTATTCCCAAGAAGTACTTGAAATGAGGGCTGCAAATTGCACCTTCGTGATTGCATGAAAGAAAAACGGCAGCCAAACAAACTCCACCGTGTAATGACCCAGGCACAAAGCAGTTGTACAAAAGACCACAGCCGATGATTTGAGATTCATTAGAACGGATTTTACTTCAAACTGTGATGGGGATTTGAATGTAGACGGTGTATAGAAGGTGTAGTGTGCGCCACTTTCACAGACAAAATTCACAAGGGCGGCCTTGCTCGGGGCTTTGGCAGTTGTTAGACCTGGTACCGATTCTTCCTAAAATCGGTTTAGTCTCGGAAAGATCTCACTGTATGAGATAACTTATCTATTGCATAACAGATCTAGTGAGATATCAAGAGTTTTATATCTTGTTTAATGTAATTTCAATTATCGGTTTACAATAACATCGTTATCGTAAGTTATTGCCTTACCCAATCAGTGAACATTATGAAACTTGCAAAACTTACGAAATTTCGATTCGAAGTATACCCATCTCACGATTTTTAAAGTAAATTTTGTTTATTATTAATTTAAGTAATTTATTAGTTATTCCAATTAAAATAATTATCATTTAAGTTTGTACTCCAATTCTATGTTGTCTGTTTTCGTCAAGTGAATAATTCCAGGTCCCGTAAGCATTTAAAGCCGTAGGCATGGACTTATTTTGTTTATTCATTTGTTTATTTATTTATTTATTTGCAGGCAGCACACATAGGCCTACATTGCATACAAATAACATATTTAAATTTGACTACAGAAGCCAAGCCTCAGAATAACGATTAAGTGAACGAGAAAAAAAACACCTGCTCAGTATGAGGCTATCGACGTATCCAGACGGTAAAAACCGACAGAGACACAAAAACATAGGGCGGGAACAATCACACCAT
>JAUELU010000030.1:4489532-4511798 GCA_032357145.1 Evasterias troschelii | reverse complement strand
AGGTTTACTGTTGTTGTCTGGGTTTCCACAAGAGGGGAAATACCTTGCAATTGATGGACGGTTATGTCATCCTTCCTCTGAACTCATGTCTGACCTTCCTTTAATTATAGTCCTACTGACCTAAAGATGTTTGTACACACTGGTCACTGTACGCTAAATAACACTGACAATAGTTCAAAAAGACCAAGACATACAGCTTGGTTGTTAGTAGAGATTGAAACATACATGCACATCATGGACTCAACTCAACTATTTAAAACACACACTCCAAAGCAGGGTTTGTCCTTGCTTTAGTGACTCCCCGGTAGGATCAGTTAGCTTGTCATTTCAATAGTCCCTCAACTATTTCACTAGAAAACAGAAATAGCTGTTGCAAACTGCTTACCAACCAAAAGGACCAATGCCATATTTCAAACTAGTCCATATTTCAAATGAAATAGGGATACTTTACAACACTGAACTGGCCAGCCCGATCATTTAAAAGTTTGACTGGTACTCGGGTGTTTTAACTGACATCTAGCCAGCAGACCACTGTTAAGGGAGAACGCTACAATGATAAGTAAATTTTAATAAGTGATCACGGACACAGTTCACTTGCATTTGGTAAACATAGACCTGGAGTTTGATTGATTGTACAAGGCAAAGAGCTTTTCTTGTAAAAAGGGAACTTCCATTAGAATATAACAGTAACCATGGCAATGTTTGCAAGTCACTCGGACACCAAAATATGGCAACAGAAGCCTGAAATACAAACTTTGGAATGAACTACTAAAATTCCTGAACGAAACGTAATGGTGACAGTAGACACACAAACAACATTTTTATATTTCTATTAATGAAACCAAGGATGCCTTATAAGTGAACATTAGCTTGCAAGCCTAAGGAAACCTGTAAACAAGGGTGCTTGTTATGTGAACAAGAAACACAGGGGTTAGTCTCTACTCTTCCATGCAGGGATAAGTTTTGTTGCTTCTTTTGTGTGCACTAGAGACCTACAGCTTAAAATGCCCCATCCGAAGGACAAGTAATTATGGCAAGATATCTTGCTCAAGGACAGAAGTGCCATGACCAGACTCAAAACCCACACTCTGCAGATCAGAAACACCAGAGCTTAAGTCCGATCCAGTGCCTAAAATGCTCGGCCACGACACTCCACGACTTTGAAATATAGAAAGTAAATAGTGCTTAGAAAATGTTTTGGGGAACCAAGGAATCACCAAAATTAATTTAACACATGAGGAAAACAGAATTGGTTACATGTACCTCGACCATGGAGGTAAAATAGTCAGAACATTTACGTACTTGCGAAATTAATGTTGTGGTTTTTGTCACCGATGATTAAACATTATTGATTTACTGTCAATAGGTGACATGTAAATTGCAGCCAACTTGGGAATGCACACTTGTCCTTGTGTAAATGAACTGTGTGTTTAGTGGGAACATAAATAGAGAAAGAAAACTTTGAACTGCTGGATGTGTAAACACAATATCTACAAACATCAGTGGAGCGCGATACTGTGCCACAATATCAGCAACTACAACAACCCTGAATACCTCAGTAAAGGCATTGTCAGACCTAACAGTAAAAACAATCAAACCTAATGGGGTGTCTCTAACGCAGCAAAGCTCAAAATGGAAAATCCGGAGACTTGTTATGTTCAAATGAATGACTCAAAGAAAATCACTACAGCTAAACTACAGGTCATGTTCATTCACACATTTAGTGGGCGCCAATGTGTAAACAAATTCAGACTTCAAGGTTAGAGCTGAAGTCATTGCTGTGTAGTTACATCAGGGATTAGAGTTCAGATTAAGATCAACATTCAAATACAGAGTTCAGCCTCTCTTCCATTTAGAGAATTCTATCCCATACATTGAACCAAACTGCCATTTCTTACTTATTTTTTTTAATTTTTTTAATTTCATTTCATACAATATCCAACAGCGCAAGCGCCATTCAAAGGATGGATAAACATGTAATAAAAATTTAAACATTAATTTTGTTTTCAATGTACACACTAAAATAATAAAATACACACAATGGTACATGGCAAGAAGACAAATAAAAGCAAGATAAAATAGATCTACACTAGACCAAGACTAGGATGACTAGATAGATGAGGGGATGGGCTCAAAAACTTGATTAATTTGAACTTTGAAGGCTGAGATTGACTGATGAAATATGTCTATTGCAGAGTTGGCTGGGGTGATGGAATTAAATAGTGAAGTGAGACGGTGTATGAAGCCCTTTGTAAACTACCTTCAGCAACTCACCTTTTTGTACAAAACCCAAGGTTCTCCAAGTTATTTTTCAAAACTGTGGGGCCTTCTGGACACATACTGTGTAAATTTTTCCCAAGTATATAAGCACGCTGAACTGAAACAAGGTAATCTGAATTTTTTACTTGGTGTCTATTTTTGGTATTCAAAGCCTTACTGTGCAATCTTGGCGTTCTAAATGGTGTTATCTTGATGATTATTGTGAATTTAATCCGAAGTGTTCCTACCCACCCCCTTAAAAAAGGTTGTTGAATGACAGAGCAAGCCTTATTTGTGGCTGCATTTAATTTCACTATTAGTTTTACTTATAATCTGGATGAGACTGGAAGTAAAATTTTGTTGACATTAAATTATATTAAGGCTAGAGCCTATTTATCTGATCCTTCCTGTTTCATTTCTCCCAAAATGAAAGTCGAAACTCTGCTGTTTACACACAGAACTGTCTTACATTTTGTAGTCAGAGTTCCTATTTCAAGACAATGTGAGTTTAATAAAGTAGGTTGATGTATCAGAAGTCATCTCAAGAGTTTAGCGACACTGACATGGCTTACTTTCACAAATCAGCTGCTTACTGAGGATTAACCTTTCATGGGCCTGACAAACTATAAATGACTCAAAACAAATGTTGAGAGTGTACAATTTGGATGTGACAACTGATTATGCAACTTGAGGTTACAGCCCCATATTCGATCTTGAAGCAATCTTGCTCTATGGTTTGAACCATACCTCAAGGGTGGTCAAACTAATTATTGCTAAACCCTTGGATATTGAAGTCTGTACAGAATATACCTTTCCACTACTTTGATAAAATGTTGACGTAGACAAAATGTTCCCCTAGTTGTAACAGCAAACAATGGAGGCTGCTGCTTGTCCTTCAGCTTTATTTTATCTTTCATATCAAACAATTTGTCACAGATCTTCCCTTTAGCTTGTCTGGGCTGCCCAGTTATCTTGGGTTTATTTGCGTTTGTGGTCAGTTTGATAACCAATATAACATCCAGAATGATAGACTTGTGGATAAGTCCTTAAACTGTTTTAGCAGAATTTTTAAGCATATGGGTTCTCTTCTTGCAAATATACTCTCGTGAGATTGCTGCTCCTGCACATCTTCTGCTCTTGCGACTACAGTACGGCCAATGGGGCAGTAGTCAGAAGCCGGCAATATCGTGAGAGCAGCACTTTCGTGAGAGACATTATCGCAACGAACATTTAATGACTTGTCCATCACAAGTCTACCAGAATGGTAGTAAAACTATGACGTACATCTATCCCGGACCAAAGTCCACGGAGCAACTCAAACTGACAGTAGTGCTTTAACAATTTTCCGCATGCAAAAATATGCAGGAAATCAGTTGTAAACGGTACATAACATTGGCATTTTGGCAGGTAACATTTTTCTGGAAGGCACAATTGTTGAGTACATTTGCATTATTGTTTGAAAAGTAAACAATGGGATGTCAACTTAAAGACACCCAACTGAAAGGAAATGAAAACTAAGAAATAAGATTGTTTGTAATATAATACAATTGGACATGACAGGTTGGTTAATAGTTTTACTTTCCAGGCCATAGTTTCAATATGGAGGAAGTCAAGGTCTGTCCACTGTTTCACTTTTCATTGGAAGAAATCTCTTGCTTACCTATACTGTAGTGGACTTCTTCAGTTAACATGTAATATGATAAAAGGTCCTTCATAGAGCTAGCTACCAGCCCTAAAGACTCAAGGGTACTTGTGATGACAGATTCATGACACACAACCTTTGGTTTATGTCAAAGTTATTGACGAGTTGAATCATAGCTTCTCAAGACCAATAATGCACAGCTAGCTTGTTTTCATTAATGTCACTGAGTCAGGTCAAAGATCAATGGTTTGGGGTAAAAGGGATTGCCTTCAAAGAAACAAGCAAAGAGGACAGAACCAACACAGCCAACGAAGGATCCCAAAAGGGGTCTCAGAAAATAAACCAGTGATAAAGTCACAAATCATGGCACTGCCCCCACCCATGTTTACCCCCTTCCGGATCGGATTCCCATTCCTCCATTTTGCAACTCAACGTTTCTTTCAAAAAACATTCTTGAACCTGAACACCCCCAGCCCAAACTGAGGCAACAGATGGTACATTTTGGCATCTCATTAAGCACATGTACAGTAGCATCAAGAACCTCTTTGATCAATCAATCTTATTCCCAGAGCATGCGTCAAGTCTTTAACATCTTAGATCCCCAACTGACAACTCTTACAGACTCATGGGGATAAATCTTAAAAAGCTCCAAGACATTTCTCAATTAGACCATAGCTGTGTAAGGGGCACTAGTCTGAATTAACCCCCAGCCACACACACACTGGGGAAGGAGGTGAACACTATTTATAGCTCAGCTAGATTTTAAGGGAGGATGCTCAGTTATTAGCCTAGCTCCATGTTTATGTAAACTTGAAGGTTGACTGGGCACTAAATGTCTTCATTACCTGTTACCTTCTGTAAAAATTGATAAAAAGGCAAATGCAAACACTAACAAACAAACATCTAAGTGGTTTCAGTTAAATATACATACTGTATATTCCTTTTACATGGTTCAACAATAACTTTTCAGTAACTAAAAAACGGGACCAGTTTTTCATTTTACTAGTCAGTTGCATTTTCACTGGTCTATACTTCATATCAATAGGAACACTTTTCAACACTCAACTGGCCAGCCAATTACTACATGTAGGAGAGAATTTAGACTGAACCTCAGGACGTGTTTAACCAACATATGGCCATTGGACCACAAGGGAGAATACCGATTGACTAGCCAAAGGACTATAAGCTTATTGCTTCACAAGTCCGCCACGTTTTCCTACTGGTCCATATCGTCTTTTAAAATTTTAATTTGCAGGACACGAATTTGTTAAGGGAAGCATTAAAGTTTCCACCAGATCGTTGGAGAGAATTTAAACTTGTTGTTTTGTATTTTGACAGGCATTTGGCTGCCAGACCCCTGCTATCGCTGCCTTGATTGGCAACGTTCGTTTTGTCAACGTAGCCACCGATATCGCAACATGAATAACTGGAGAAGAGATATCTGTATCATACAAACATCAGATTCATAGACTTGCCTAGTCCGTCTGAGTCAGTCGATGTTTCGCCCTCTACTAGTAACTAATACAAAAACTAGCGTTGCTATATCAAGACTACTGCTAAGAGAGAATGCAACTTTAATTTCCATGACAAATACTAAGGTTTAGAATCCTGACATCTGTTGCTTTATACAAATCAAGATTTATGCAAATTCACAAGAGCTAGCTTAGTGAGAAAACTCACTTCCTGAACATATGTTTTCATCCGAGCGGACTTTCAATTACTTTAAACCACACAACCAATCAATACAATTAGAACAGATTATACATGAAGTACATGTAGGACTACAGTCTACACAGCCGATCAAAATGTAGGTGGATATAAAGTCAATACACTTCATCTCCAATGGTTGTTGGGAAAAGTAAACAAAAACAACTTCTTCAAATAAATAAGTCAACAGCACAACATGCATCTCTCACTTGTTATCACCGAAGATGAAAGCATTACATAAGTCAAATGGCAACTTTAACAGCAAAGTGCAAAAATTACAAATGTACGTTTATGTACATTTAATGTTTTTATGCACTGCTGTAAGCTAACTTGCATTGCCATAAATATGCAGCTGTTGGCTTGTTATACAATATTATGTAATGGTTCTGTTTTGGAAAAAGCTTTAAAATTACTTTTGTGTCTGACTTGTTAAGTGCTAAATAACCAAGAATTATTACATAGTAATTTAGAATTCATTGACATCACTTTGAAACCAAGGGACCACTGAACCATTGGCAAGAAAACAGGAGGCGTTGTCCAGGGGCAGTGACCAGTGCGTGTAGTGATAGGGGGCGTAGTGACAAGGGGGGCGTAGTGACAAGGGGGGCATAGTGACAAGAAATGGGCATAATGACCAGGAGGCAGTATTCCCAGGGGGGGGGGGGGTTGTGAGTGGAGGTGTAGGGGTGTGTGACATGACAACCCCTCAAAAATTGTTCTAAATGGCATTTTGAGTCGACCTCAGCAAATGAAGCACTAATAAAAGAACAACTGCATCTAGACTGCAAACTCTCTCATTTTGCCCGCAGAAACTCATTGTTTTTCCTTTAAGAAGCACAGTAAATTGAAAACAAAAATGCTGCTTTATTTTTTTAGTTAACTAATTGGAGCTCAAGATAAGTACCAGACAACAAGACAAGAAGTAGATGTCGACATACATGTACAGTGGGATTTTGATTGCATACTGAGCAAAAATTCTACAACATTGGAATGGTAGTCAACTCAGAGAGTTGGCAAACTGGCTTCCCCTACCACCCCCACCCCCACCCCCACCCCAGCAGAGGAAATGCCAGTCTGCAAAACGATTCCAGGACGCAGGAGGAGCTACTATACTCTACTCCTGATCCCCCTGCACATGATCTAAGAATATCAAAACAAAGTGTAGAAATCAAAGCATGATTTGGATCAAGTAATCAGAAGCAGAGAATACAAATTGAGAAAAAGAAACTCACCTGTTGAAAAACAACTTCCAGCTCAAAAAAGGTCTTTGCAGTCAAATATCCTCAGTAAATACTCAACACAGTCATAGACCATGAAAGGTTGTCACCTCACTAGGCAAAATTTCCACTATAATCAACCAAAATTCCAACCTTTATTAGCCATCAAGTCTGCAAGAGTGAAGTGATCCTTGCCTTAGACACTGTAAGTGTAGCAACAGTCTTTTGATTGTGCACGTTTACATCCACAGTTCATCTTGGCGCATTATACACTATTAAATCGGCATTGTCCATTATCTACCGAGGGGGGAAACTTGTTACAGAGGGTCAGTAGAAGTGGGCAGATAAACAGGTTTTGTTACAGATGATCTGGGCCAGGTATTCAGACAACAATGCCTTGCATTGTCCAGAGGATCTGGGAGTTTTCAGGTATTATATAATGAGGGGCATGTTGTGATGATCTGAACAAGTGGATAAATCTAGGTTGAAATACAAAAGGTGTTGAGACTAGTGTACACTGAAATCAATGGTAAAGCATTCACAGTACTTGGGCTTATGGACAGGGGAGGACATTTTATGAGGGGTTTGTAAGATGGATGTTGGATGCGGGAGAAGATGGCGCCAAGTCGATTGAAGAAGGGATCATCAAGATGTGCAGGACGGACTGAGGATTCTATAAACAACTGTCTTGTCAGGAAGAACGAAAAGGCCAACGTTTGTCAAAGAGTGAGAATTAATGGCAGGCATTGAGAATATTACGAATAACAATGAATGGTTTAAATGAACAAAATATTATCTGAACATAATAAATGCACCAGAAATATACAGTAAGAAATCCTTAGGTGTAAAATATGGGAGATTGGAGGGGAAGGTCTAATGCAGCACCCCCCCCCCCCCCCACTACCCCCACTCGGGCACACACAGCAGTGCCTCTGCTCTGATCGGACTAGATCTTATCAAGCCACTCTCCTAATTTATTTGATGCCGTTTTATGGGAAATATAACATACAAAAGATGAATGAAAAATTCACTTTGAATTATCCACTTGAGCACCTCTGCATAAACATGTTGTGACACCTCACACAAATATCAGTCAGTTCTCAGAAATAATGAAAAGCCATTAATAGTGAAGACAACCAAAACATCTGTCATGATATAAATGTGATAAGATGTCATTATGTTGAGACAATATAGACCTAATACATATGTAACCTGCTATTTGAAAGCACTTATTCTCCACTTTTTTATGAGCAAATAAACCCAGTTTTGAGTTTCGGAAGGTTGTGCCTGGTTTCAGCATGAAGCGTCACATCTAACTAAACCTGAATTTTTTTACCACTCTACCAATATGAAACAAGTATTGACCATGGACCAACTCCCAATCATGGTCTTTGTCAAATCTGATCTATACATCCTCCCAAGACAATCTGATCTGACAACACAGCCTCTAGCAATCAGAACAACAGACGCCCGCATCGTCATCAAATGAAATCTATTTAGTCTAAAAATATACCCTCAGAGGTCTTCTTAAAGGAATAATATCATTGGTTTTATCAGGCAAGATATTTGGTCCTTAAAAAAAAGTTGGAACATTTTATCAAGTTCAAGGTCTGACCTACATGTATGCATTGTGTGAACTTCAAAACACTTGTCAGGCAACTTAATCATGAATTTTCTTATTTTTCGAGGCATAAAAAACCCAACAAAAATCAGAAGGAGGTAATTTCTCACTAAAATATTTGAATCTGAGAAAGGCTAGGCATAAGTCTTTCTCAGGCATTTGAAAGCACACAATTGTATGCAACATGGGTTTTTGTTTTGTTTATTTATTTTCATGCAACTTTTATGACCAATTGAGCCCAAATTTTCACAGGTTTGTTATTTTATGCATATGTTGGGATACACCAAGTGAGGATACTGTTCTTTGACAATTACCAAAAGTATACCCTGCCTTTAAGACAAAAATATAATAAATTTCTTTTAAATAATCAAACCTATTAAATTTTATGGTGACATCAAATAAGAGGCCAGAAAAGATGTGTTAATTATCCGAAAGGGGAATTTGATTTTGTCAATGAGCAATCTCGACGAGGTTGAAACTGGTCATCCTCTATGGTCTCAGTAAACACTCTATTGTCTAGATCTAATTCTCTTTCCATGATCTAATTACCAGCAGACTGCCTCTATTTACCTGAGGCTAACAGCACAAAGGATGACTCAAAAGGTGGATACTTTATTAAAGGTGCAGACAAAATGTGTTTACTTAAAGGGGAAGTCCAGTATTGCTAAAAACCTGAACAAATTTGTATTGGTTTTCCTGCAAAAAAGAGGATTTTTAATGAAAACATACGTGACCATTTCTTCTTGACTGTCTAGACTAGGGCGACCGCCAACATAGGGCCAGATAGCTCAGTTGGTAGAGCACCGGCATGTTAAACCGTAGGTGGTTGGTTCTAATCCCACTCTAGTCAATTTTTCTCTGTTCAATCCAAATCTGTTTTCAAATTTACCCAGTCAGTTACCCTTGGAGTCTTTAACTTGGTAAACAAATTTCTATTACAATTTTGTGAACTTCTATTAAACACGTTTTGAGTTAGGCAAAGTTAATAGAATTCCTACCATGTTTTTAAAGTTTTTATTTTATATGAAGGTTGCAAATCACATGATAGATATAATGGCATTTTTAATTTTTATTTTAGGACTTATACCATTCATTATCAACTCCAAAGAGCCATTTAACACAATCCGCTTAGCACATAAAATTTTGCTAATAAGTACAAATTGGGTACCAGTCAAAATCATGAATAATGTACATGTACAATGCTAGTGATGGATGGAAGATGCAACAGAATGGATTGAAGATGACTTCAACGCATCTCCAAGACTTTGACCAACCTAACCAGGGATCTTGCTTCTGAGAGGCGAAGAATCCCAGAGTAAACACAGAGAAAAATCTATATACTCTCAGGAGACAAGACAGTTGGCCTGGTCTTGAAATTTACATTCAATGAATGCCAACGATGTGGATCTTCGGCATGAGTGCATCTCATTCTCCAAATACCTCTCGGTCTAACTCATCAGTGGAAAAAGAGAAAAGGAAACGGCAGTTGTTATCTCTTGCTGCCGTCTTGGCTAAAGGGTAAGATGGTGGAGGATTTATTGGCCTCGCATCTGGAGCTTGAAATTACCAATGAGGCTAGAGCGATTGTAGTTGATGGTGTCTAGGGGTACCGTGGGAGGGTAACAGATGAAATAGGAGGTGGAGAGAGTGGGTGTCTTTAAATTATCTGCAAGGGTTAAGATAATTGGAAATAGGGAGCAAGAGAAGACAAGTGGGACTCAAAGTTATCAAGGTCAAAGATTATTGAGGTTTATGTTTTGGGATATAGCAGAAGAAACTGATGTGAAAGAGAAGGTCTTGAAAAAGAGTGCAATAATGGTTTGAGAAGATTGAGGGTTAAAGAAGACAACCAAGTTGGAAAAGAGGGGAGCAAGGGGTAACTCAATTGATAGGGATGGGGTTTTAAGAATGTCATTAAGTCTTGAAGTAATACTGAAAATGTATTGAAACTATAAACTTAAAGAAAGGAAACTTTCACAAGGTTGGGGGAGGGGGGACTGGAAAGTGCAGGAGTTACAAGATTGTCCTGTTACAGTAGTTGCCAATTTGAGGTCAGTGGGGACAACTTCAATATCTAAGATTATACATGAAGATACAACCATCTTAAAATGTTTAATCATTAAACCATAACCAAACAACCTCCTTCCCGTACCTCTAATTTGATTTCCACATTTATACATGTGGTGCCATGCCAAACCATACTAGAGAAATAATGCTCTTTCTCAAAATAATTAGAGCGTGCCAAAAACTTCCTCTTTAAGTTGCAAGGTTTCAGGAATGACAAGATGAATTATTGTTCCAGTATTTACTGACTTTAAATAATTTCAATAACGATAAGTGCTTCAACTCATCATCCCATATTACACCTGCTCATCATCCTTGAAGGAGTCAAAGGTCATAAATCCAGCATGCTTTTTATTCTCCCCCCAAAATCGGATGCACACACTCTGGATTTTTGACCTTCTCAAAACCCATTACTCAAATTGCACTAATTTTGTTTCTAATCTTATTCAGTCAACCGGTGCATTGAGAATCAGCGTGTAATGCGCTCATCAAGAATTCATATTTTAAATGACAAAAAAACTGTTACATCCTCAGCAAAAGCTTCAGGGATGACATAACATTTATGAAAAAACATTTACCTGCTAAAAACTTGTGTGCTTAGCCAGTAGACCTTTTACATTTCTCATTAGCAAAACCTCTAATTGCTTAGCGTATTTGTGTCTTAGAGCCTGTGACCTGCCCCTCTTCCCTCCCCACAACATTCCACCTATAACAAGTCTAATTTAAGTTTCAGTGCCAAGGATGGAAATAAAGTTACAAGTAATTGAGCTAATTAAATGCATTATTAAATTATCCATGAGAACACTCCCTTCCTAGTTGGAAGACTGCCTGCATAAACGTAAACTTTTTTTTCCTCTTTGGCAATTCCAATGGAAACCACAAATTATGTTTCTATGGCAACGACTGTAATTCCCCATCCTATGGGAGCAACCATGGTCAGTGATTTCTACAAATCTCATAATCAGAGTTTGATGACCCTTAACCTTAACAGCTGGGTAAACCTCGACTATCATTTCACACTGCAAACATTTATTATTTCAAGAAAATCCAACCTTTACGCCATCAAAATTGCTTCGAAAACTTGAATGAAAAAAACAAAATCAAAAAAGTGATGTTTCTGTGATTTTACTAAAAGCATTTTCATTTATTTCCATGTTCCCAATTTCCACTGCAAAATGTGACCTAAATAAACAAACTCATCTGAAATAATTAAATATCTATAAAACAATTGATAATTTCTCAGAAGCAGTCCCCGTTCTTCATATTTCTTTCCAAAATGTTGCACACATTTCAAACATCAGATTCATCCTAGAATGTCCAAATGCCACAAGACATGACAAAAAACAGAGAAAGCAATCTTACCTATTGTAAATCGAGAATGCATCCTTCCTTCCGCCAATTCCTCCCTGATTTATCACAACCCCATCAACACCTCCAGAAATCACCAGAACACCAGTTTCCTACAAAGTTCCCTTCACTCATCTTCAAGCTTACATTATTTCAGACTTCGTCATATTTCAAGTTTCACTCCTCCAATAAAAATTCTCAACTTAAAACTTTCTTCACTTTAAAGAGAAGTGGGAGGGAAAACCCTGGAAGATCCAGCCTAAGTCTGTTCCATGCCTCTGCCAACACTTCACTGTCGGTGAACAAGATCCGTTTCGGGCCCTCTTTGTAAATCTGTTAAATTCCTGCCAAGCTTAGTTGTTGGGGGAACTCTGTCCAATAAGAACTGGGCTAATTTTCCCGCGACGGCCCTGAGGGGATGACGTTGGACCTTAGGATTGTGGATGAATAATCTCTCAGAATCAAAGTGAAGTTGTCGTTACAAAAAATGACTTATACTCCACAGGACATGATCTTATCAAAAAAGTTTAATGGAATTCAGTTCTGGCCGACTACCCCCACACGAAGGAGACATATTGAAATCATTGAAGAAGTTTGGATCAATGAATTAAACTTACACAAATGGGTCTCTTGGGACTACTGAGCTAAGAAAAGTTTAATGGTCAATCCAGGCACATTTACCAGAGAAGAAATATGGGTTACAGTTGGTAGGTCCTTACTTCATAGACTTGTTGAAAAACCTCTGGGCCTGTATGACAAACTGCAATACCCTACTTTGTTTTCTTTTCTTTTTGAAGACTTCCGTATACAAATCATTAAAAGCCTAATCATTTGTAATAAATATTTTTCTGCCACGAAAAGCTTTACTTTTATTTTGCTACAAGTAGAGTAAAGATGAACTGAAAAAAAAAAAAAATGTAAATCTTAAAAACTTATCACGACAGTTGAAATTGTGAATCTTTTGTCAACAAATTTGACTTCAACACGGGGTTAATTTAATTACATGTCCTTCTTTTTTCTGCTTCCATTTCGGAATGTGTTATACAATGCAGTATCCAGACCCACAAATTCACTCAAGTCCACACACAAATAATTTTATCTTTGTAATTACAGAATCTAACTTTACATTTACTAATATTTTCAGTCAAATCTTGCACCCATATTTGGCAGGGACTTGCATACCAACATGGTGCATCAGTTACCATGTTCCGTCTTTCCGACTAAACAGATTTCCTCCCTGACTAAGTCTCTAAATTAAGTTATCGCATCTTTTGAAAAGAATAAAAAGAGTAAATTTAAGCGGGAAAGCTGTTAAAACGATCATCATTCTTGGTTTAGTTGTCATTGCATTAGTTTCCCTTTTCAATCAAGTTCCATGTTCAACGAAATAAACAGCTGTGATGAAACATACTCCTTGTCTGGCACAATGCCAAGAAATAAAACCTTAGGCTGTATGACAAACATGTTTCGTTCAAAGTCTGCAAAGGTCCATAGATGCTTCTATGCTTTAATTTACCACAATTTTGGTACACAGTTTGACAAAAAGCAATCATTATTTACTTATTTATAAAAAGAAAATAATAAAAGAACTAACCATTCGCAATAAATGTATTCTTTCACCAAATGCTTTACTTATATTTCGATACCAGTAGAGTAAAGATAAATTGAAATTTTAAAACATTTTTAATAAAATCAAATTATTGCAGTAAACAAATTTTGAGGCATATAATTCCAGTCAACTATTTCAGAGTTCTTATTTTGTTGAACAAAATGTGTTTTTCTTAAACTGCTTTAATGCATTAATTTTTCTAAAGTTCCATTTAATAAAGCAGTGAATCAACTTCTTGTTCTCTTTATAGTTGCCAAATTATGAAAATGCAGTCTTGCATCGATTTCAATGGATACTGTCACGCTATAGAGCAGGTGCTCTTTTTTACAACTAAACTGCCCTCTATTGAAATTTTCCCAATGGTATCCCTGCCACTTTTGTTCTACATACATTTGGTTGTGGGGATAGGTCAAAAGTCACATAAGTCAAACGTGATTTAACCCCCCTCACAGCACTTCTGATCAAAAATTATGTAAAACATGAATCATGCACACAATGCTAGGCAGAAGTTTAATATTCTTTTCTTCCGCTGTGACATCAGAAGGAAAATAGTCTATAAAAGGAGTTCATTAATGTGTATGGTGGCCCCCAAGAAAATCACATATCATTCGTGAAGTCGAAAATATTGTCTAAATCATCTTTGCAAAGCTCTTTTCAAAGATTTGCAATATAGCAAATATTATCAAAAATACCTTTTCAAATATTTGCAAAGATATTTGCGACATAATATTTGCAAACAAATTTGCGATAAAAACTACACCATACTAATTACAAATGCAAATTAAGCACCCCTCTTGAGATGCTGGTGGCCCTTGTCATGGTTTAATTTTAGGAAATTTAAACGACTACTCAAGAAGCTCCAACAAGTTCCCCCAAAAAGATTCTGCCCCTGGGCACAGACAATTTGTAAAAAATTCCGAAGTGAATTGGTTAAATGGTTCAATGTAATTCAATACCTGATGTCATCACGTAATTTTGTTCTCTTTTTCTGAGACTTAGTCAAAATATATACCGACAATATGACATTGATAAGTATGACCTTCTGTCGACCAAATTTTACTTAAGTTCAATAGTCAAGCTTGGTGTGGTAAATCTTGAAGCATGGGTGCACACATAAGGGAATATTGCATGCGTCACACGCATACCTTGTCTCCCGCCTTAGTCCGTCTGACTTGCAAACCACACACCTTTTGCAGGGATTTGAGTTCCTTGGTGTTGGTGGGAGAGTGAAGGGGAAGTGCCGGCCTGTCAGTCTGTTCGGACTTGGTAGGGTATGTGGTCGACTGCGTGTGTTGTACAACGGTAAAATGACTGTCTGCAGAATATCTCTGATGAGAGCTATGCGGAAATCTGTGTACTGGATTTTATGATCCTGAAGTTTATACACAATGAAGGAGTTCACCAAGCACAGATCTACCAAGTAGAAGAACAGCTTCTTGTACCATTTTACACTTTTCCGCACGCTACAATGGCTTGATGCTAGCTGGTCAGAAAGATCAACTCCATATTTGCAATGATTGTTTTTGTTGTATTCCAGGATGCAAGAAGGTTTTTCAATTGGATTACCATCCTTGTCAATTCTGCCAGAATCTTCCACTGAGGCCGAATGCATCGTAGAAAGAAATTTTACATCCTTCCTGTCCTTCCAAACTAAAGCAAGAAGTCCGCTGTCACTGGAGCGAAAAGCATATTCACCACGCTTCAGTTTGACGTTTTTCAAGTCTGATGGCATCTGCTTTCGGTTGAGTTTAACAGTTCCGCAAGCATTTGTCTGCCTTTCTTTAAGTCGAAGAAAAAGATCAGGGCTGCTGAAAGAATTGTCAAGGAAGATGTTATACCCACAGTCCAGAAGATCTTCATTCAGGTCAAGCACAGCTTGGGTACTTGCAGGAATCTCACCTCGGTCCTTGCTGGTGCAAATCTTTATGTTCCATGTGTAGCCAGCTGCATCCCCAGAGCTCTGACATGTCTTGTAAACTTTAATGCCAAAACGAGCCCGATTGGCGGAGTTGTGCTGCTTCAACTGACCATGAAATTTTAACACTGACTGATCGGTGGTTATATTCTGCGATGGAACATATACTGTCTTGAAGTTCTCTGTCAGGGTATCTATGAAAGGTCGAAGTTTGAAGAGTCGATCGATACCCTCATCATCATCATTGTTGTTGAAGTGAAGATTTAACAATAATTGCATAAATCTGTCTCTGGGCATTGTGCTTGCGAAAAAAGGAGTCTCAGTCATAGGCTCTCTGCTCCAGTAGGCTTGAATGTCTGGCTTAGGTATGACACCCATCAAAATCACAAGTGCCACCAGACCTTTGATTTCATCTGAAGTTGTGTTTGACCAGACTCTGTTGTGACTGTCTAAGTTGACCGTCTGGTTATAAGCGTACTTGTTGGTCTGAGAGGCGATGTGTTCAAACAGTTCTTGTGGAATAAATTGAAGGAAGACTTGCAAAGGCGAACTGGAGTTGTCCAAATCAGCAATGGTGACACCATGTTGACCCGAAAACTTGAAACGCTGCGGAAAACAGTCTTCCTGCTTCCAGACTACAGCCGCATGCCCCTGTGCTGGAACCGTTAATTGGCATTGTTCACACTCAGTACGAAAAATTGGGTAACTCTTCTCACTTTTAATGGTTGTAAAAGCTGTATCAGAACTTGAAGAAGAGTCAGATTCAGAATCTGACAAACTTTCATCGGACCCACTTGAAATAATGTCTGCTTCGTTACCACGACGGCGCTTAGGCTGCATAAAGTTAGATGCCATGATTTGTGATGTGATTTAAGTGTGTGGCCTATTCTATAAATATAGAGCATATACAGTAGTGTCATTATGACAGGGAATGGAAATTTCCACCACGAGAAAAGAACAAAACAAGCCCGTCAAGGCCCTCCTTTATACGTCTCCCGCTGACACGGCTGCAAAACAATTCAAGCGTGACGTGACTACATGTCAACCGGGGCAACAGCTGTTCGGCCTCAAGTCACACGTTGAGCGCAATTTAGGGATTTTATCTGCGCACATTGAGAACCCGTCCGCAGATTGAGCTGCTCGATGTACAGCTTGGGGCTGCTCGATGTGCAGATTTACTTGCTCGATGTGAAGATTGAGCAAGAAATTTTGCTGCTCAAAGTGGTGGACTTAGAGATTAATTTTACTACGCAATTCAAAAATTGAAATTTTTGTTGGCTCGTTGAGTGGAACAATTTCTGCAGATTGAGCGCTCAATCTTGTGGATGATGAAAACGCGTCAAATATCTGAGATGAGCAGCGCAATCTGTGGATTGAGCAGCATTCGGCGTGTTTGAATGCATGCTGGGAAATAATTGTTCATATCTGGTTTTCACCTCCGCAGACAGATCGCACACTCACTGCGCGGTATTGCTAAGCAGACTTACTACGTATGCAATGAGAGCATAACAGCAACCAGACTACTTAGAGCTTGCACAATCAAATGGCTCACGTGTAGATTGTTTACGTTTGCGTTGATCGTGTAATACAAATATTGCACCATGGAGGTAGAAAGTACATGTGCACCCAGTCGTTACCGTAAGCATAGAGTTTTCTTCCTACCTCCATGCTCTCCATGCCGTAAGTACAATCGATGCATTTGCGGTCTGGATGTATTGACATACAAATTCTGCATTTCCAGAGCAATGGAAAATTTGATAATGAAAAATTCGGCCTAGTTTTTATTTAATCAAGTGAACATGCACCACAACGAAAGTACTATCCGTCGATCACAAGGACGTAACCCTCCACCAACCATCGGCCACGGCCGGCATGTTCAGGTGGTGGTGGGCCCGCTCATATTTTTTGTGCTTAGAAAATTACCTCTTTTTAGTTTCCCTTTCTTTTATAATCACTCACGCATTTAATTGAATATCATAATGAATGTATTTTATATATGTCATTAACGAACTATTTATGATTTATCATGACAAATTTAGTCTTTGCCGGGAAACCCCAAGCCGGTCCAAAATCTAAGTCTGTTCCATCCGTCTTAGTCTTACCATGAAGGACAACGCTTCACTGTTCGTTGTTGAACAAGATCTGTTGTTTCTCGGGCCCTGGCCCTCTTGCTCTTTGCGAGTCTGTTAAATTCCTGTCAAATGAAGCTTGGTCGTTGGGGAAACTATGTCGTTTAAGAACTGGGCTCATTTTACCAAAATTGACCCTGAGGGAATTACGTTGGAGTCCTTTGGACCTCAGAATGGAAGTAAACGCATTCAAATCATTCAAGAAATTTGAATCAATGAAATTAAACTTACACAAAACAAATGTGTGTCTTTGGATTATGATGCAATAGAAAGTTGGTCATTAAAGTTTCTCATTTCAATCAAATATAATGCTAAACAAAAAACACACAGATCATGTGATGAAATATATACTCCATGTCTGGCTCAATGCCAAGAAATATAACTTGAGGCTGTATGACAAAGGCATTTCGTTCAACATTAACAAGTGTCTGTAAGGGTCTGCATTTCTGCTTCTATACTTAATTTCCTAGAATTTTAGTGCACATTACATGATTATGTTAAAATTGTATCACTAAAGTTTCTCTGAAGTCATGGACAAAAAAATGTCTGTAAATCTCTCAAAACTTTAATCAAACTTTGTGGCACATTATTCCAAAGGCCTACAATTTGACAGTTCATATGTCATTGAAACATTAATGCATTTCCTTATAAAACAATCATGTTTACCAAGTTAATTTTTATAAAGTTAACTTTAATTAAGGGGATAAATGTTCATTGCACTATAGCTCCACATTATTAAGATGACAGACTTGTATTGTATTTAATGAATACAGTCCACAGTTTAGGTGGACGTATTTGGGAAAACAAATTTCTTATTAAACAAAGTGTATTTACTACATTCACCTTAGTAACTTTTGATGCAAGTTAACCAGTTCACTTAAAAGGTGTTTGTAACATTGGTAAAAAGTAAAAATATAAATGTTTACAGATTCACACATAACTGACATGGTATAAAGATGGTCATGATGGGATACTCCCTTTGAAATATTTTTGCTTTAAATGCTACAGTTTTTTGAGAAATTAGTAAAACAATTAGTTTTGATCTCAACAAGTCGAAAACTCGATGTTTGAAAACAGTGAAAACACTTATAGGTTTTTCCCCACTTTTTTCTGGTGATTGTAATGACCAATTGAGCTTAAACTTTCACAGGTTTGTTGTTTCATATATATGTTGGGATACACCGAGTGAGGATACTGGTCTTTGACATTTACTAAAAGTATAAACTCCCTTTAAGGTGACTTTTGTAGATACAAATTTCCAAGGTGTCCGTTTGTTGATGCTGCGGCCAGAGATGTGGTGGGTACCCGCTATAAACTCCCTTTAAAATGTAGCTTGCCCTCGTCAAGGGTTATTTTTGAAACTACAAATTAAATATTCATAAAAATGAACAGCGGGATTTCGGTAGAGGAAAATACTCAATGATTATGTAACACAAAAAAAAATCAACGAATAATGATCTATTAGAAAATTAGTTGTAAACCTTAAAATAACTCCTTAGAAATAATGTTGTCAATTAACCTTCCTGTTTGAACTGGAAGGAAAGGTCAAATAGGTTCATGTATTAAATTAAATAAATTTGACAAGGTAACTTTTTGTTAAGGCAACTTCAAATTTTAAGTTAAAATGTAGTACACAGATGACGATGCCATGTACATGTACGTATGGTCATCTTACTAATAATCTGCAAACAAAATTAGACAAAAGTTCAATAGTCACGCTGGGTGTGGTAAATCTTGAAGCATGGGTGCACACACAAGGGAATGTTGCATGCATCGCACGCATACCTTGTCCCACGCCTTCGTCCATGTGACTTGCAAACCACACACCTTTTGCAGGGATTTGATGTCTTCGGTGTTGGCGGAATAGTGACAGGAAAGTGCTGTCCTGTTAGTCTGTTAGGACTCGGTAGGGTATGTGGTCGACTGCGTGTGTTGTACAACGGTAAAATGACCGTCTGCAGAATATCTCTGATGAGAGCTATGCGGAATTCAGCGTATTGGATTTTATGATCCTGAAGTTTATACACGATGAAGGAGTTCACCAAGCACAGATCTACCAAGTAGAAGAACAGCTTTTTGTACCATTTTACACTTTTCCGCACGCTGTAATGGCTTGATGCTAGCTGGTCAGAAAAATCTACTCCATCATTACCATGCTTGAATTTATTGTAATCAAGAATACATGACGGTTTCTCAATTGGATTACCATCCTTGTCAATTCTGCCAGAATCTTCCACTGAGGCCGAATGCATCGTAGAAAGAATTTTTACATCCTTCCTGCCCTTCCATACCAGAGCAAGAAGTCCGCTGTCACTGGAGCGAAAAGCATATTCACCGCGCTTTAGTTTGATGCTTTTCAAGTCCGATGGCATCTGCTTCCGGTTGAGTTTAACAGTTCCGCAAGCATTTGTCTGCCTTTCCTTAAGTCGGAGAAAAAGATCAGGGCTGCTGAAAGAATTGTCAAGGAAGATGTTATACCCACAGTCCAGAAGATCTTCATTCAGGTCAAGCACAGCTTGGGTACTTGCAGGGATTTGACCTCGGTCCTTGCTGGTGCAAATCTTTATGTTCCATGTGTAGCCAGCTGCATCTCCAGAGCATTGACATGTCTTATAAACTTTGATGCCAAATCGGGCCCGTTTAGCAGAGTTGTTCTGCTTCAACTTTAAATGACCATGAAATTTCCAAGGAGACTCCTCTGTAGTTATATTCTGCGATGGAACATATACTGTCTTGAAGTTCTCTGTCAGGGTATCTATGAAAGGTCGGAGTTTGAAGAGTCGATCGATACCATCATCAACATCACTGTTGTTGAAGTGCAAATTTGATAATAACTGCAGGAACCTGTCTCTGGGCATTGTGTTTGTGTAAAATGGAGTCTCAGTCATCGGCTCCCTACTCCAGTAGGCTTGAATGTCTGCCTTGGGTGAGATACCCATCAAAATCACCAGCGCCACCAGACCTTTGATTTCATCTGAAGTTGTGTTTGACCAGACTCTGTTGTAGTTGACAGTCTGGTTGTAAGCATACTTGTTGGTCTGAGCAGCGATGTGTTCAAACAGCTCTTGTGGAATGAAATGATGGAATACTTCTACAGGCGAGCTGGATTTGTCCAAGTCGGCAATGGTGACACCATGATCACCCGAAAAATTGAAATGCTGCGGAAAACAATCTTCCTGTTTCCAGAATACAGCACCTAATTGCTCTTCATTTGACGGAGCCTTTGATGGGCATTGTTCCCACTCTTCAGTAGAAAAAAATGGGGAACTCTTACTCTCACTTTGTATGCTTGTCACAATTGTATCAGAACTTGAAGAAGACTCAGATTCAGAATCTAACAAACTTTCGTCAGACCCACTTGAAATAATGTCTGCTTCGTTACCACGACGGCGCTTCGGTTGCATACAGTTAGATGCCATGAGTTTACTTCTAAGTTTTAGAAACTATAGGTATACAGCGTACTGCACTGTCATGGAATGGAAATTTCCACCACAAGAAAAGAACAGAAGTGAGTACAACTACGTTAGGTCAAGACCCTTAACGCATGTCTCCCGCGACACGGCCGACGTCTTCAGAACGATTCAAGCGTGACTACAGGTCAACCGATGCAGCTACTCGTCCTCTCATGAACGGTAGTTGAGCGCAATTGAATGATTTGCTCAATCTGTTCACAATTTCGCTCAATCACCAGATTGCGCGCTCACTTTGGAAATTGAGCGTGAGATGGTGCTGCTCAAAGTGGGGACCTTTGTATGCGTTTTCACCTCCAAGACAGAAACCATGTCACTGGGAAATGTGAGTACATTGTATTGGTCTAGTCTGCAACCAGACTTCATGATGCTCACGTGTGGACTGTCATGACAGGGTGTGTTTTCGCGGTCGTAACCAATAGACCTTTCTTTTGCAACGTCACAGCCCGAGTTTTTTGCCAACCTAGGTTGGAAAAGTATGGACAGCCATAACTGCAAATCAAAAACAGATTGCCACAGTTTGAAGCAATGTTACACAAAATATTCAAAATAGTATTGAATTTGTTGGACACAAAACAACCAATTAATGGTAGGTATTTCAGTTCATGAATCTTTACAGAAATTGTTGTATTTTGTCACAATTTGTTTTGACACGATTGAATTATTTGCTAACATTCGGCCGACCATGCCAACCGGCGCACTTTGTTTATAAACAATGGAAAGATCTATAACTGTTTCGGTTGAACTTGCTATAGTTTCACTGGCCATTGACCGAAACAGTTATTGATTACGGCCGCGAAAACGCATCCCTGTCAACGGAGGAGAAGGTCCTTCCTCCCGTGCGTTAACGTTGCGATGACCGGTGTGCATTGGTCAGTCTTATACTTTTGCAGTCTTATAATATTTTGTTTGGTTCTGGTTGTGGCTCTGTTGAAAAAAATACTGCATAATCTCCACATATCAGGAGACGGCTGTTTAATCTAAATCTTGAATTATAGTCGGAAAAGCATCCTGTGGAAACGTCACATCAACCATGGAGAAACTCCATGCATTTCTTGTATAGAGAGGTGAACGGCAGGGAAAGAAACTAATACTGAGCCAACCTTAATAACCTCAAGTTTAAAGGCAATTAAGTATACAATCCCATTTGGTTTTTGGAACCATTCGATTATCCTATTATAAATGTAGACATATTGCAATAAAACTATCGTCTTAAAGGGTGTGTACAACATTGGTAATTGCCAAAGACCTGTATCCAAACTTGATGTGACCCAACATATACATGA
>JAUELU010000030.1:4475878-4487236 GCA_032357145.1 Evasterias troschelii | reverse complement strand
TTCACATAGTGCCCCCAGCGGGATTCAAATTGGGGTCCTAGAGGTGGAAGACAAGGAAAGATGCCAAAATGCCAACCTGACCGCCCAAGTCGATTTGTTGATTGATCACACATAAAAAAATAGTAGTTTTACCAATTAAATTAAATTAAAATGTTTATTTGTTTTGTATGACTCCATTGCGCCCTATACAGTGGGATGATTGAGTACAGCACAGTATGAAAAACGCTTTTCTTCTTTCCACTAAAATCACACAAAAATCTGTACCCAAAAAACAAACAAAATCCTCAAAAAATCTTAAGTAAAATCACATTCGTATGAGAAGAACAGGGGTGGACTTGAGTACAAAAAGTTTTATTGGATTAATTCTACCAATAGAGGGCAGTATGCAGTACTGATAAAGTAAAATAAAGTTTACTAAAAATGTCACCAGTAGAGGGAGGTATACTCAATATACAGCTAACAATTACTCCAAACTTGGGGAAAATACTTGCCACTATATTCTAGGAAATTTACAGTTTCTTAAAGTTTTAAAACCTTACACAGAATTATGAGATCGACTTAATTTGAAAACTTTGCATTTTTGTATAGTTTGTTTTACATAATCTATGGACAACCAACATTTTGTATGTTTTTTTGTTTAGATGATCTTTCCAACAAGGGAACTCGACAAAGCTCCCACAAGGGGATATTAAAACCAAGCTGGCAACAACCAATCTCTCTCATACAAATATTGATCTAACATAAATGATTATGAAGTGTATAAATCAATAACTTGTGATTCAGTAACTAGATGACAAACTTATTGTAGTCATTGTGAAATCAGCCGTTAGCTGATTTTGCCTTCGATCGTTTTATTGAAGACCCTCAATTGTTAACCCTTGGTTAATTTGCCATTTAGATCACGCTCACGCATGCGTGGTCTGCGTTTCACTCAAACACGTTTAGTACATTGATTCAGCAAATATGGCGACCAACATGGTGATGACGTAGGCCTATCGAAGAGAGAAACAATTTATTGTTCCAAAATGCCATCTTGACAGAATGACGAACAGTAACTTTGTTAGTTGACTATAGAAACAGTGCTCCAGAGCTAGGTTGGTCCAGTTGGACTAGCTACTTCAACCATGCAGCATTTGAGTGACAACTAGATCGACTATGGTTAAAGTCTAGTTTAGTGGACTTTAGTCAGCCAACCAAACTTGCTTATGGTTGGCTGTAACCAACTTTCTGTTAGCAAGATTTTCTGTGCTTAGCTAATTTTTGATTTTCTTAGCAGCTTTATAAAATGAAAGCTCGGAGGTGAGTGAGAGGTCAAGGTTTTTACCACATGGTGTTCTGAATAGTTACTGCATGAACTAAATCAAACCATGTGTTAATAAACTCGTACCAAGGTTCTGTGTTTAATATCAGCTCTCGTTTTTGTTATAAATACAGATTTTGTCAAGTTTCGTCTTATATTTTCTATCAAATAGATGACTCAAAATCCACGTTAGCAAAATGGAACATTTATAAAAAATTTGTCACAGTGGACAATAAAAGTATTTTTCTTTGAGTGGGAAATACAAGTATTTTAACAGAGAAATATATATTTATTAACATACATTCATACTAATCCCTTCCAGATGTCTCCCCATAACCCACTGTGGTTTTCCTTATCATTACTGTTTGACTGAGAAGCAGGCATTTTTAATTTTCCCCTTATGTGTTGTGATCCGCCACTCCACACAACAGCCTTTGGGTCTAGGAAGTTTTCAATTCTTTTCCCCGATCGACATTTCGTTTTAGTTACTCCCGGATATTAATCCAATAAAAACTTAAGTAACTTTCAAAAAGCCTTTTGAAACTATACATCCAATACAAAACTGAAAAGAAACTATTAATAGATGAAGCGGTAGCTTGCTTTACATTTATATGAAAACGTGTGTAAAATGTACATACACTAAAAAACAGTGCCCAAAGCTCAGTTTAGCAGAAAATACTGCTTGGAAAATGTTCTGTTTCTGTTATGCAGTTTTTCTGTGCTTCGCACGTTTTTGTTCTTACAGGCTTTATGAAATTGGGCCCAGGGAATGTGTGCAACAATATAACCATGTAGGTGGGTAACTAGGTATTTCTTTTTTAGTATCCAAGATTTTGTTAAGTACTGCAGGTACTTTCCATCATTAGTCATCATCAACCATTGTGTAATTCTATGAACCTATTCAAAGGTTGAGTTAATACACAGTGGCTTTGTCAACACATGGTCGTCACTTCCTTGTCCTGAAATATGTACAGCCAGGAAATAATACACGTAACTATTCATTATTTGATTATTGCAGGTGCTTACTCAAGTCTGACAGTTCCTAGTAATTTAGCATATTTTTTAATTCTCTTACCGGCATATGTTTTATTAAAAAAATTCAAATTCTACAGGATCAGGGTCACACATCTTATACTTTGAATAATTTTAGTTTACAAGTTTTTTTTAAAGAGTTGGTAAATCTGACAAAATAGTCCCAGACAGTGTTCATGTTTTGTGTGATCAACCATACCTAAAATAACAAACCTGTGAAAATTTGGGATTAATCCATTGTGTGAGTCAGGAGAAAATCACACTAAATTTTCAGCATGTAAACATATTGCATTTAATTTGGGTTGTAAAAAACAAAATCAACTGTTTTCTTATTGTTATTAAAAAGATTTTCAGAGGTACAGTTTTCTCAAATATGACTTCATTTAAGAGGGAAATATTTCACAGCAAAAATGGTTCTAGTATGAACTTCATAATCAGTAAGCTTTTAGACTAAAATGAACCAAGGATGTTTTCTCATCTTGACCAATCCTGTATCACACATTAAACTTTTAAAAATAATTGTTCATCAAAATTACATACAGCATACCAATTCTATGTATATTTAGCACCCATTGTCCCCCTTGGTAGTGCGACTCTCCATAATCCAAAACTAGGCACTTCTTGCCAAACCAGGCACTTTCCGCCAAAACTCAAAACTTTGTTTATTTTCTCATCAAATAAATGAGAATAACAGCTTTCAAATAAAACCTCTTGTTGCCTTTCAGTATTTCTCAACATAACACATCACATCCCATTGATATCACAACTAATCTCAGTGCAATTTTTATTTCACTAATTCCGAGAACTACATGATTTTGTAAGGAGCGTCAAATTTTTAAAACAAATATTATTCTCATGATATTTCCCTGGAAGTGACAATAATACGTTTTGTTTATAATAGACTTTCCTGATACAAGTTGGGGTTCAAAGTTTATGGAAACAATTATCTCAAACCACATCCCACTCACTGATCACCACCAACCAAAACAAAACAACAAAAGATCAAATACCACAAGTTATTATTTTTAGAACCAAGGTTCCACCATGTTAAGTTTCAAATCCTATGAACCAAGTTTTGTTTTGTAAGTTTCCAATTCATGCTTGAGTAGGTTATAATTTGGGTAAAATTAAAACTGTTTAAAAGCACGTATAGGGAACGTATAAGTTTGATAATTACTCTTTAAATCAATGGCAATAAAAACTGTAAGATGTACAGCAGCTTTTGATAGCATAAATCATTTTCAGAAACAGTTCACTCCGAAGTAATGCGGTTATAGAAAAATTCATCAGTATTTATCCCCCAAAACTTAAATCTGTATTCCAATGCGGATTGTTCTTCTTGCGTGGACAAAACCAATCCAGATCTTCGGTCGTTTAACGCCATCACCTGTTGCATATGTCTACATTTGTATAGGATTTATATAATCAAACAGTTCCAAAACCCAAAGGTACACTTTGCCTTTAATAAAGATTATTTGTTTTGTAGATTTTCCGTAGTTGTTGAGAGCTAAACTATATTATCTGAATAAATGTCTACGGCTATGGCTGTTGCTAAGTGTGTTGCTAAGGACATCCTATACCTTGATGCATGATGAATCTGCGATCAAGCCTAGCCATAGCCGTCATTTCAGCTTGGCCTTTTATAGTTAGGTAAATAAAAATATATTATGTCATCGTTTCCTTCTTTATTAATAAAAACTGAAACAATACTTTTAAAATTTTGCAAGAAAGTTTTGATAAATTTAATGTTTGACAATGTTTTTTGTTAGTCTACTTTGGTATGATATTCCTTACATTACTGACTCCCACAAACAGTAGGAAACAAAAGTTATTGTTTCAGAAAGTTGATACTTTTACATGTATGATCACCTCACATCCGATACTGGAGTTTTGGGGATTTAGTATTAGGGTGGGAAAGTGAGGCCTACTAAATTTATGGAGGTCACAAACAACATTACAGAGGGTGAAGTTTCATAGATCTATAGCATAAACACATTTTCAGTGCATAAGTAGGTTCCGTAGACAAACCCTTTAACAATTATACACTACAAAATAAACCTTCATTTTAAATTCATGGAACAATTATGATTCAGAAGTTATTGACGGTGGAGGGAGGGACACAGTTGACTCAACCACCCACACTATCAGCCAGCCATTCAACCAAAGAAAACAGCCTTCAAAATCACCGTGTGAAACAAATCCGTCAACAACAGACAACCTACTCAATAAATTTCACTATTTTTGGTTGACTTATTTTATGTCTGACACCAACAATCAAGTGTTCCAAGTGGACTTAAACTCAGTGAAATTATACACAGTCTAATAGGTTAGAGCTGCCATCTCTCCCTGATTCTGCTGAAATTTCCTTGAAAATACAAACCAATCTTTCTGTGTTCTGATGAACAAATTTGAAAACCTTCCTGATTATGAAAACTTTGTTCCTATTATGTTGAATGTAATTCTGAATATCTACCTGATTGTTGTACAAAATCTCCCTGATTGCAAGATGCAATGGGTTGGCAGCTCTAATAGGTAAAGCATTCATCATTTGTCAAGACAAATTGAATTTCTCGCGCTTCAAATGAGTCATTGGAGTCACAAGATTAGTGAAAACCCCAATTACATGTTTTCACTGTTTTTGAACTTCAAGTTTTGGACTCGCAAGATCTAAACTAATTGTTTAACTCATTTCTCAAAGAAACTGTAGCATTCCAAGCAAAACTATTTCAAGGGAAGCTTTCCACCATGACCATCTTTATACTATGTAAGTTATGTGCAAATCTGTGAACATTAATATTTTCACTCTTAACAATGTTGTACACACCCTTTTACAAAAAAATGCAGAAGGATGCCATATTGGTAATTGTCAAAGACCAGTATCCTCGCTTAGTGTATCCCAATCATATGCATACAATAATAAGCCTGTGAAAATTTGGGCTCAATTGGTCATTGAAGTCGCAAGAAAGTAATGAAAGTACATGTAGATACACCCTTGTTGCATAGAATTGTGTGCTTTCAGATGCCAGAGGAAGCCTTTGTCATAATTGTTCAAATTTTTGTGACAATTTACCTCTTTCTCTAAAACTGCATATACTTCAAAGGGTGTAATTTCTGACAATTAATGTTTTATAATGTCAACAACTCTCCAATGCCCTTTGCCAAGTAAGTTTTTATGGTAATTATTTTCCTTTAAAGGGTGTTTGTAACATTGTTAGAGTAAAAATACAAATGTTCACAGATCACACATAACTTACATGGTATAAAGCTGGTCATCATGGGAAACTCCCTTTGAAATATGTTTGCTTTAAATGCCATAGTTTTTGAGAAATTAGTAAAACAATTAGTTTTGATCTCACAAGTCGAAAACTCAATGTTTGAAAACAGTGAAAAAACTTTCCCCACTTTTTCTGGTGATTGCAATGACCGATTGAGCTTTAAAAACTTTCACAGGTTTGTTGTTTCATGTATATGTTGGGATACACTAAGCGAGGATACTGGTCTTTGACAATTACCAAAGGTATATGCTCCCTTTAAAGAGGACACTGTTTATGATTAAAAACCAAGGTTGCCAAGCAAACAGACTAGAACATTTTAATTCCTGAATCACCACTGGAGACAAAGCTCAGGCCTAGGAGATTTCTCTCTTGGGTCAAAGTAGACATGAGACAATATAATTAATTGGATCTCTAACGATGCAGAGGATGGAAAGTCTGAATTAAAATATAATATTTTACAGCATTAATTCCCTGAAATAAATACAAGGCCTGTTTGATGAGGGAAACTGCCCCCATTCCCTTAATTACTATTGCCTTGCTGCCCCTTGAAATGTCCCAGTAGAAATTGATTTTTCCCTTGGATCCGGAGATGTACGTTTTTTTAAGGTAGTCGCTAAAAAGATTGCATAACAAAATTACTGTAGAAGGTATACATGTATCATGCAAACATCTGGATCAAAACAAACTAGTTTTGATTCAGATTCGTAAACTTGCCCAGTCCCTCCAAGCCAGTCGATATTGCGCCCTCTCCCAGTGACTATTATACAAAAACTAGTGTCACCAATCACAATTACCCGGCATACAGGTGCCCTTTACCAAACTGCCTCACCCTCTAAAAACAAAGTACATACCACACATGAACATCAAACCACCACTGATGTTCACCCAATCAAAACTGAGATCAAATTAATGCCAAAACAGAATCAATATTGTGTAATTTTTTTTCCTTACTTTGTGTTTTGTAAACATGTAATTACAACGTTTTGCTGTTCTTTGGTTTGTATGGTCCTGTAGTATTATAGTAGATTGTTAACGCCACCATTCTGTTTGTTTTCTTTTCCACTTGTGAAAACCGCACGAATATGTTCTACTTTCACAACAACATCCACCTGAGAAAGTTTCTGAAGGGTGAAATGAAACTATTTTGTTGGCTTAAGAAGGAATTCAAGAGTACATTTACAAAGGATTGTAAACCTGGGCTTGCCGAGTTCACGTTCCATTGTACAGAGGTGTTTCTCTGAACCATTCTGTCGGCACAGCAGCCACTGTATTCAATCGGATAAAACCCTACAGGTTCGCAATGGTACTTTTCAAAGGATTTTTGCAGGATTACGGACCCCCAAGCTCAGAATTTTCTTCTATTCAGAATAAACTTTAACCCCACCCGGTAAAATTAATCCCAAAGAATTTGGGTGGAAGAAAAAATTGGCTAGATGGTTTCATGAACAGAACTGGAATACAAGCTTGGGAAGGTTTGTTGAATGGAATTTCCACTTAACTACAAAAATGAGTCTATCGACTAAAGTGAGAACAAGCCTTAGGTTGTTTTTTTATTTAGTTAAATTGTTCCAAAGCCAAGTTCTGTGAGTTTGCAAATTATGGGGAAAAACTAGAGTTTTGCCTAAAAGAGACAAACTCACACTGTAAGTTTAGCTTTTCTGTTACAAATGTATTAAACATTGTAAAAAACGTCTTAAATGTGTGATTATTAGTCTGGTGCAAAAAAAGTTTGTTGGGCTGTATGTCTGTCTGTCTGTTGGGTTGTCGGGCTTGCTTTGTGTCTGTCTGAATGTCTGAGTGCTGTCTAGTGTCCAAAAACATTTGTTGAGCAGTATGGCTCAAGGTACAATCAGTTGATACTGAATGTACATAAATATATGTAATAATATATGACAAGGGTTGATTTTGTCCTGCAATTGTGCACAGCAAAATATCGACTGAACAAGTTTTGTGCACACTAAATGCTAATATTAAGTATTTTTGATGAGCAACTTATACATTTTGTGTAGCATTTTGCTCTACTATTCAAGGGAGATCAGTTACTGTACGAATTATATCCAGTGTTGATGACTATCTAACAATTTGTGATGTGTTTAAACAAATAATATCAATTTCTACTGTGAAAACTCCAGACTTAATTAATTTAATAAAATGATTTATTTATGTAAATTGACACTACCAATAATATTTAAAAAGCCTGTGAACCTTCAGATAGCAGGGTTCCCATCCAATCATTACAAACTTTCAAATCTCAAATCTTCCAACCTTGAGGATTGTTATTGCGTTTAAATAGTAGCGGATAATCCTGATATATTAATATTCTAGTGGTGTGACCTTTAATGGTTTCCTAACAATGTATTTAACAATGAGTGGAATGCTCACACAGAGTACAAAAGCATTCCTGGGAACAACTGTCTGAAGAACAAGATTTTATAAAGTAGAAAGTGTTACTTTAATTTCAGAGTTTATACAAAGTGAAACTTTCTCTTGACCAGGATTAATCAAACCCATCCAAATTAAATAATTTAAATAATTCAATCTTTACGTTTGATGACCTCCTGTGGTTAATGATCACTGTTTATTTGTCCCAATTAATATGTCTTACTCAAATGTGTCTCCTTTGCCTCATCTTGCTGTTGCTTTAGGCCAAGTAACATAAAACTATTGTTTAGCATCCTGCCTGCTTACTTTTCAATATCTCTTTTATAATTTTCTTTAAATATAACATGCAAAAACTCTAGCAAACCTTGAATCTGAAACCGTGGACACTTGACTAAGTATGATATCAATTGATCAATTATATTCAAAATAACAGAAGGCAAGCAAACAGTTATTTTGATAACAAATAATGAAGTGACGATGTTGCGCAAAAATAAGCCCACGGCCATCTTGGAAAGTAGAGTATTGTGTAATGGTCATTCATTCTAAACACAGCCTTTCATAAATCAAATTAATGGGTGCTAATTTTGCTAAACATGTTTATTTTTAAACTTGGCCATGTAATAATTTTTCTCATGATCTTGTTTAGTGTTATAATTTCATTAATAATTACAGATTACCATCGATTCAAAGAAAACAAGAAAACAACTCAAAAGTAACCCTTTTTATAAATTGTCAACTAATTTCTCATGAACTAAACTGCATTTCCTCCACATTTTGTGAGTGTCATCGCAGTGGTTGTACTGCAGCCACATTTTATTTTAAACATTACATTATTGATGTCAAAATCGAAAGGGCTGCGGTAAGCACCCAACAGCTAAGGTCGCCATAAACTTACCCAAAACTTTAACCCATCCCTCAGCTCTGGCAGGTGGTGGGCCATCGTCAATAAAAACACTGTCTCCAGATCCACTGAGATCCATTGCTACACGGCAAACAAAAATAATCAATCCAAAATAACAGCTGATGATCCCAGACAGGCCTACTGCACCAACATTGTCCGCTGGGCGCCCCCGTGCAGTGGTAGAAACTCAGCGAGACTGAGCGCGCTACGGTACGGAAGAAACAAGATGTGTTGCTAAACTGTCAAAGTTTAAAACCAATGGCGCGTCGTCAACATTCAAGGCTAAATACTCTATTTAATTCAGACGACCAGCGTCAGTTAATGTGTTCAAATGCGACTTTTTAAATATACTGATCTTGCATTGAAAACATACAGAGAGCTTCCCCGTTTTCATTGAATGTAATTCATTGTAAACAACTGTCAAAAAACACACACATCAGTGTAAAATGTTACTTGTACAAACTCATGCGTGCAATTTATTCAACAAGGGTGAAAGTTCTGTCACCAATAGAGGGCGCTCATTAAGATACACTTGGGGGCGGAAGCTGAGTGGGACTTAGATATTTCATCCTAATTTTGTCAAGTTATCTTATAATCTACCTTCATGATATATTGTATGATTTTTGATATTGTATACAATTTTACAGCACGACGTATGGAAGATATACTTAATCTGTTGTTTGGATTTCAGGATGACAGATAATGAATATTCAGAAATTACCGAACAGGCTTTCTCTGTTTCTCTGAAAATTAAGACTGTATTTTTAGACCGAAAGTCAAACTCATCATGCTCTATGACCCATAATATGTGGGCTGGAGGAGGAATTACAGTAGACTTCATCTATATATCAATGCAAACGAGGGAACAACTCAAAGTAATAACACTGACGAGACAGTATAAAGTTTCGTACAATAGAATTGAATCCCTAAACAATAGCCTACTCTTTCCAACTACTCGTTCGTAAATGAAATAGCTGAGGCAAAGAGATTGATTTGTTTTGCGCCGAAAGAGAGAAAGCGCGCCATCTCCAGGTTGGTCATTATTCACGAAATGGATGGCAGCTCCTTAATCGCATACTGTGTACTTTAAAATCTCAAATTAATTGATCAGTTGCTCAACCAGAACCGAAAACGATGAGCTAGAGAATCTATAGCAACCTATTCCTCTAGTTGCAAAGATCATATGGATGGACATTTTGAAGACGTTCATTCTCGAACGGATGCAGTTTCGCTCTAGTAGTAGTAGAAATTCTACGTACACACTGACACTGCACGCTTCACTCGCAAATTAAGAAAGTTGCACGTGAGAGCTCCAAGGTTCGTCTCTGTCAACACATACGCTACTCGTGTTCTGAGGGGGGTGGAGTAACACCAGGACGGCATGAGATAAGTCAATTGTTATGGAGATGGAATTACAACAGAGAAAAGACAAGATGTCTGACAGTGGTCGTCCATCGAATAAAGATTTCCAGCCGATCGGCCAGCAAGAAGATGGATGGCAGAAGACTGATGAGCAAGATGAGGAAGAGATTAAAGGTAGGGCAGATTGTTGGGGATTGCTGTATTGTGTATGGCCTATGGGTTGTTTCGTTCTATGTTCTACCTCCTTGCAAAATTGCATGCTCCATTGTAGACCCTGTAGGTTCAGTAGGGCTTTTACGTTTAAACTACCTCACAACGGTATTTTTAACAAATCTTTACCAACTCACTCACCCCACTGTCACTGTGCTTTTGCATAATAACTATTATTTCTCAAAACTTTTTAGAGCTTCCAAAGTAATCTGTTGTTGAGATTATTGTTGTCACAATAAATAGGGACCATTCAGAATAGTCAATAGTAAACAAATTTATTTGTTTTCCCGAAATTGTGGGTGGGTGGGTGTGTGGGTGGGTCAAAAGAAATAACTGAAATCAAAATTCAGTTTGTATATTGGAAAAGAATTAACAAATGATAAGAAGGAAATAAAATACCACGCTGGCCCAGATCGTCGTTGGCGCATGGCAGGTCTATGTCATAGTATGTGGTGTTTAAAACAATTTCGAAAAAAACATTGACTATGAATGGCCCCTTGCCTGTTGACTCTCAAAACAGTCGCCTTGTAAAAGGGGTCTATACATAGAGAGTTCATATTCACATTTCATGAAATTCAGCCAAACTATCTACCAGCTTTGCAATGATTCCATTCGGTTGAATTGGGGGGGGGGGGGGGTTGTGGAATGGCCACTTAAAGGCCGCTTTATTATGAAAGACTTTTGGTATATAAGTGTGGCTCTCTTTTTACCATGGCTTTGGCTTGGGCTTGGACTAGGGCATGGGCTTGGACTAGGGCATGGGCTTGGACTAGGGCATGGGCTTGGACTAGGGCATGGGCTTGGACTAGGCTTGGGCTAGGACTAGGGCATGGGCTTGGACTAGGGCATGGGCTTGGACTAGGGCATGGGCTTGGACTAGGGCATGGGCTTGGACT
>JAUELU010000030.1:4398840-4416930 GCA_032357145.1 Evasterias troschelii | reverse complement strand
CTCATAGGGTGCCCTTTACCGAGGAGAGAATGCCTTGGTGCCCTTTCCCTTTCTAGAACGAAGCATGCAGGCCTGTAGCTATATTAACTTTGTTGATTTGGGAAGACACTTGGTCGCCATTTTGTCAATCCACAAACAAGACGCAAACAACAGGAAATTTTAAATCTGAATACGAAAATAAGAAATGTTACGAATTTCAGCATTTGATGCTCACTGACTTCTATGTTAGTAATCTCCATTTGGGCCCATCCAGCATGAACAGACAGATATTGCATCATAAATTTCTTTAGCATTAAAGCAAAACATCAGCTAGGCATAGGTCAAAATAATTATTAATCCTTTGTTGTGGCATTCTGCTGGCATCTGTTTCTGCTATAAGTCATTGTTTTTGTGCTCAGAAAATTTTTCTGTGCTTACCAACGTTATGAAATCGAGCCCTGGCTGGCATGTGTTCACCAGGCATTATTTAGGGGTGCACCACACTAAATAGGCCTAAATTCATGTGCCACTCAACATTTTTTGAACCACTCAAAATCTCTTGAATTATAACATTTTGGGGGTCATGCAATAGTGTATTTATAACAATCTGTCCCAACCTTGGGGTCCTGTGCTTCAACTTTTGAGAAGTCCTGATAAGTTTGAGCGTTAAAGTTAGCCCAAAAAGCACAGTTTTAGGGGTGGTTGTTTCTGGGGTAGTAAGCAAAGATTCTAAACGGCAGACTTGCCAAAATAAGGAGAAAAAACTGAAGTTTATAGTTGTCCAAAAATATGTTTAGATTGGTTTTCAAGAGGCTGAGAGACCTAAACTATTTTTTGAGTGTTTTTGAATATTTAGCATTTAGCATGAGCACAAATTGTGTTGGTTGGGGATATTGTGGTACACCCTGAGTTAATTAATAGCTGATGGGCGACCTCTCTAAAACGCCCTCTGCCGTTATCCCACTGAGAACCTCTATCTGCGTGATGGCCGAACCTAATTCATTGGAGGCCCAAGACACCATTTCAACAGCCATCAATGAATCGACTCCATAGTAAACCATTGGCTTCTTTAGGTTGATTTCTTGAGGGTTCATGCTGAGAAGTTCTCCCATCTTCCTCCTCATCTTACGCTCAATATCCTCCGAGGTGGTCAATGTGGTTGTTTGTCGACTGGCTCTATCGCCGACAGTCAAGTGTCGAAACTTCAAGGAGTTGTTGTGGCAGAATTTAAGATTCAAGTCCCAGTCCTGTTTTGGTCAAATTAATTGATTGCTGTATTTAGTGAAAGCAGAAGTAGCAGATTCGCAGGTTTTGTGTATATAAATAATTATTTTTAAATTGCGCGTAACTTGGGGACTCTGAAGATTGTACTTAGGCCACAATCTGTATTGTTTTTAAATGATTAACTGTTACTGAGCTGGTGACATAAATTCGACTTTCACTGATTGAATTTGGTTGTATCGAATTTTAGGTTGTTTTGTTTGTTTGTTAATATTGGTTAATATTTTTTTTTTTTGGGGGGGGGGGTGTTTGTGTGATAATCTGAATACTTTTGTTGCATTCATGTGTGACTCTAAGTCATTTTAAAACTTTTAAAACAATCTACTATTTTTAACATCGCTTGGGCTTTCACTGTTTGAATTTAATTGCATTCGAATTTTAGGCTTTTGTGATAGCCTAAGTGCTTTGTTGAATACATTATCACTGTCAGTTATTTGAAGAAAATTAAATTACACTTATCGGGGGTGAGCTTTGAAAGAAGAAAAATCGTTTGAAAAATTTACATTTTTATAAAGAACACATTTTGAAGATACGGTAAACTGGAATTTATATTTGTTTTCTAAATTTTGAAATTACCTGGTTAGTTAGGCAGACAACAGGTGGCAGCCACTTTCTCTGCATGAGATGTGTCAAGCATCGTAAAACATTATCAATGGTGAGGTGGAGTTGTCCTTTCTTCTCTAACGCCCTCAGTGGTGCTGAGTTTCTCTCCAAGTAACCCGCACCAGTCACAGATCCCATTTGTAGACTCAATGCCGGGAGACCCATAGCTCTCCGGTCTTCAGCCAGGGCATCAAGGTATCGGTTAGCCGCAACATACCCAGGTTGGGAAGAGTTGCTCCATAGTGCTGCAGATGAAGACATCATGAAGAAGACATCGAGGGGTTCATGAAGAGTCTGGGTATGCAGGTGATGTGCCCCTCTCGCTTTTGCACCCATGATTTGATCCATCAAGTCAGGGTTGAGACTTTGTAGGGATTCCTCGGTGATCACACCAGCTAAATGGAAAATTCCGCAAAAAGCTGGCGCTTGAAACTCATTTTTCAGAGCATCAAACATCTTCTTCACCTTAACTTCGTCTGAGATATCAATGGCAAAGTTGTACACCTTGGCGTTCTTCTTCTTCAGAAGGGATACAGTTCGCTTAGCCGATGCAGACTCGCAACCACGGCGGGACACGAGGGCTATGTGTCGAGCCCCTTTATCACACAACCATCGGGCTAATACCAATCCTAAACCACCATGACCTCCTGTGACAATGTAGGTAGCATTTTCCTTGAAGAGGACAGGGGACGGTACGAATGCAGACGGCTTAAAGTCACTTGGAACTTCAAATACAATTTTTCCAATTTGACCTCCTTTGGCTACTGTTGGGAACGCTACTTGGTAGTTTCCAATGGAACAGACCGTGGTGACTGTTGGTCTTAAGACACCCTTTTCAAACAAAGAGACAACTTTTCGTAGTACATCACGAGCCTTTTGGGGTTGAATCTTCATCAATCGATCAATCTGACAAGACAAGAGGGACTTGTTATCCAGCCAAAGATTCATTTGAAGGTTAGAATTTTCAAGGATATCTCGCTTCCCAATCTCACAGAATCTTCCTCCAGGTGCAAGCAGTTCAATGCCTTTTACCAACAGCTCACTGTGTAATGAGTTGAGCACAACATCTACTCCTCTCTTTTCAGTCCAGGCCAAAGTATCATCGTAAAATTTCCGGGAACGGGAATCTGTGACCATCTCCACTCTCATTTCCTCTTTAAGAAATCGTCGCTTCTCATCAGTCCCTGCACTGCAAATTATTTTACAGCCGATCATTCTAGCAACTTGGATCGCTGCCAAACCAACCCCGCCACATGCTGAGTGGATGAGAACAGTTTCGTCTCTTTGTATGTTAGCCCTCTCCACGAGGCTGTAATACGCAGTGGCGAATGTAACACTGATTCCAGCGCAATCGGTCCAGCTGAGTTCTTTAGGCTTTGAAACAAGTAACTCTGCCTTTGTTGTAGTGTGTGAAGCGAAGCAATGTTGTCCAAAACCAATCACTTCATCGTCCACCTGTAAAGTCGTCACCCGTGCACCTGTTTTGACGACGACACCACTGCACTCTAAGCCTAAGTGTACTGCCTCATCGGCATCTTGTAGTCCATCCAGCATACCAAGTACAAGCATAATGTCTTTAAAATTGATGGATGCTGCTCTGACCCTTACTACCACATCGTCATCACAAGGTTCCATTTCAGGAAGATGAGTGAAAACGAGGTCGTTAAGAGATGGCTTTTTGGTTGGATCCCGGTTTGAAACTAGCTGCCATAAATCAGAGGGCTCGGTTTGGAGTTCTTGAACACCAAGTCTCATCACTCTCGGTGCGCAAACCTTTCCAGATGTAATCAAGAGTTCTCTGTCTGGAGTCTCCGAAGATTTTGTCAATAATTCCAAGAGTGCATCAGTGGATTCATCTGTAGTGTCTTCTAGGTGGACTGAGACGATTGGAGTCATACTCTGATTGGTTACCGCACTGATAAGGCCTCCTGCTGCCGCAACATCTACTCCATCTCCTCTCAAGATGATAAAAACTCTTTTATAAACCCCAACTTCTGTAGATACAACGTCTTGAAGGAATCGAACGAGTACGTTTGCATTTCGATCACCCTTGTCCCACACGTACACGATTTTTTTACCGGCCGTCGTGAGTGCATCTTTGTCAGGTATCACTTCATGGAACTTCAAAGGAGTGTATACCGTCGCATCAAGGTTATTGAGAAGCTTTTCCTGAAGACCAGTTGTTCCATTTTCTGAGATCAAATCCCATTTGGGTTTGGAGATGTTTGAATGTTTTTGTTCAACACTTGGTGCCTTGCGACCTACGATGATGCTGTACCAAAACTCCTTGGGAATTGAGACTGCTCTGACGTCTTGGAATCCCTGATTCCTCATCATGGTTACCCAATCACTTTTTGAAAGCCAGAGGGTGTCTTGACTCGTATCTTCGTCAACCCCACATCGGACTTCAGTTCTCAGCATCACCTCCGCGACACAGTGCATGCTCGTTATCGCAACTATAAAAAGCCAACCATCTTGGCATAAGAGGTTTCTGAGTTGACTCAACTTTGTCTCCAAGTCAACAATCTTACGGAGTTCATTTACACAGATGACGATATCAGTAGAATCATGCACAAGTCCCAATGTCTTGTGACCCCTTTCAATGTTGAACTGCTTGAACTTGAGAAAAGGAAATATCTCAAGATTCAGGCTAGGATGTGAACAAGCAGACAAAACTCTTTCCGCACATGTGTATTCCAACCGACCCTGCTGTCCCAGATCTTGAAGATGTCCAACAACCTCCTTTGTAAATGCACCATTTCTACTTCCTATTTCCAGGACACGTACTACACGCTGACATTCTGAGGCTTCCCTGATGGCGTTTACAATAGCCTCTGAGCCAACCCTGCAGAAAAACTGCATAAGTTTAGATTCTGAGAGGTAGTTTACAAAACTGTAGTCCGTAAATTTTGTAGATGATTGTCCTCGAAGTGTTCCTGGAAGACGTTTTCCAAATTCTTGAACCATTCTTAGTTCTGTCCTAAGATCAGGGTTTCCTGCCTTGAGATTTAGAGCTGTGGCGATGATATCTTCATGAGGTATTTTAGGATTGCTCTCATCTCGAGCAATCTTTTCAAGGTGGTCCACATAACGTTGTATTGTTAGATCTCGTTCATGCTGAGGTACGGTGTTGAGTGCATTCAAGACGTAAGAAGACATGATTGTCTTAAGAATTTGAAGAGCAGAGTCGGCTCGCATAATTTTTTCTACATCCTCAATGTTAGATTTCAGTAACTTTTCCTCGCTGAAGATGTCTACCACAATCTGTGTACTTGGAAGACCTGAGTTGATACCTTGATATTTTGTCGTGTAAAGCCACTGCTCCGGGTGACATTCAGTCTCCTTCCTACTCATATTTGCACACATGCATCCTTTTATATCTACCAACACCTTACCGTCCCTCGTGGCGAGTACGATATCTCCTTTCAGCGTCTGCCCTTCGTAGTCTGTGATTGTTGCATGAGCTACAAGACATTCTCCAGATGGTAGAGATGCCACATTCATACGGATACTCTCAATAGCGATGGGGGCGTATAAACTCAAATGAGATCTTGTGGCAGTGAGGAGCAGCTGGAAGCAGCCGTCAAGATGGGTGATCTGAAGACGTTGTTTGTTACTTGGTGTGGGGCGAAGGAAACCAATAATCTCATCGTCTCCTAGAAAAGCCTCCTCAACGACTCTGAAGGTTGGTCCGTACTGAAGACCAACAGTCGATAGATCTTCGTAAAAGACTTGGGAGGAGATTTTATTTCGGCATCGGGACAGTATAGCGTCAAGCTTGATCGGTTTGCACGGGGAGTTGTCTACTGACTCGTCAAGCAATGCTGAGCTGTACACTGTATTCTCACCAGTGATATTGATCTTTGGGCCGTCCTTATCACAAGCAAGATGTAGCTGGTTTGCGGTTGAGTTGTTTCCTGTCACGCCCATCGACAAGGAAAGCATCTTCTTAAAAGTGATAAGTTTCATACACGGGTTTTTCGTCAAGGGTATACTAGTCTCGATTATATACTCGACATAACCTGCTCCTGGAAACACAGAATTTCCTTCAAGAACGTGATCTGCAAGGAAAGGGAAAACATCAACTGAAATTTTACCTCCCTGGCCATGAAAAGTACGATCGTCTCGTCCTAGCCTCAGATTCCGTCGTGTGTTAGATTCTACCCAAAATGATTGGTGTTGCCAGGGGTAAGTCGGCATGGAAACCCACTCGGCGCAATCTTTGGTAACATTTCGCCAGTTGACATCCAGGCCGACTGTATAGAGAACGCCAAGGGCACGAAGGACAGAGAGTCGGGCATCTTGTTTTCGAATTCCACTCGGGACCGTGGTGATGGAAGTTTCTCTGTCCTTATCCTTTGCTATCTGCTTTATGGGAGAAAGCAGAGTTACCGATGCCCCACATTCAAGAAAGACATCAGGTTTCTCATCCTGCAAGATAGCCTCTACGGCTGCCTGGAACTCAACTGGGTTTCTTATGTTGTCCCACCAGTACTCGGTATTAAAATTACCGGTGAACAGTTGTCCTGTGACGGTAGAGTAAAGCTTGATATCCTGGTTATGAGATTCAGTCTTAATAATTCCTGTCATAGCGGCTTTAAAGGGCTCCTTGATGGTGTCCATGTTTGGGGTATGGTAAGCACTCTCCACTCGTAGACGCTTTACAACACTCACACCGTTACTGATGAAGTCGGATATGTTCTCAATGCTTCCACTTGATCCAGCGATGGTTATAGCCGTTGGTGAGTTAACAGCAGCAACGTGGAGATTCTCCTGGCTTGAGCAGAGCTCCTTGGCGGCTAACAAAGACAATCTGACGGCGACCATACTCCCGACTCCTTTTAACTTAGTCTGCTCGTTGCTTCGGTGGTATATGACTTGAACAGCTTCTTCAAGCGAGAGACCGCCACAAGCGTACGCTGCAGCGACCTCACCAAGGCTATGACCAACAACTACTGCAGGAGTAACGCCCCAGTGACACCATAAGTGATATAACGCAATCTGAAAAAACAAAATGGCAGGCTGGGATATCAGCGTGTCGTTGATATCTACATCCGGTTCGTCATCGTCTGCGTACAGATCAAGATCAACGAAGAGCAACGTCCTTTGGAGAAGTGACCAACCACTGAGCTTCTGAAATATGACGTCACATGAATTAACGGTGCTTTTGAAAACGTGTTCGGTCGCGTACAATTTACGACCCATGTCTTTCCACTGCTGACCCTGCCCTGGAAACACCATGCACACCTTCGGTTGATTTGAACGTGCAGTTCCTGTCAAAAGCTTATCATCAACGCATCCTTCTTCTGAAAACCGAATCAGCTTTTCGGTGAACTCTTTCCCAGAACTTCCGATGATAGCAAGTCTGCAGTCATGATGTACCCGGCGTGAGGCAAGCCAAGAAACAACAGCCTGTGCATCTTTGTCGTTCTTAAACATCTTCCAGTCCTCCACGACGGATGAAAGAGCCTCCCATGTTTTAGCTGAAAGTGGAATGATGATGTTTTCTCCCTGGTCATCTGAGCCAAACTTCCAGCCTGCGTTTGAATCATTCAATAAGATAGAGGTTACCATTCGTGGGGACTCTTCAAAAATGGCGTGAGCAACTGCGCCTCCAAAACCAAAGCTATTTAGACCAAAGATGGCCTTTCTATCGGTGGTAAGGGGTTCGGGTTTTGTCTGGACTTCAAGTTTCCATTTCTTCATATCAATCGCTGGATTTGGATCGATGTAGTTGATATTCGGACAAAGTTCTCGTCTATGTAACATCAAAGCCACTTTGATACTCGCAGTAACCCCTGCTGCGTACTCGTTGTGACCAAAGTTCCCCTTAACCGAGCCTATTTTGAGTGTTGTCTGGCGATAAGGAGCAAAGGCTTTCCCAATTGCCTCTGCTTCAATCGGATCTCCAACAGGTGTGCCAGTACCATGAGCTTCAACATATTGGACATCTGTCATGGGTATCTCGCAGCGAGAATATGCCTTTTTGATGACGTCCTCTTGAGCAGCACCTGAAGGCATTGTAAGACTTCTGAATGAACCATTAGCTGCAATAGCAGTACCTCTGATGATAGCGTAGACATGATCGCCATCTTTAAGCGCACTTGAGAGAGTTTTGAGGATGAGGGCACCACATCCTTCGCTTCTAACGTACCCCTTAGCAGAGCTGGAGAAAGGGCAGCATCTCCCATCCGATGACATCACACCCAATGCGCTGAACCCAATGCTCATCTCCGGAATGAGGAGAGTGTTGCATCCAGCAACCACGGCTACTTTACACTCGTCTTGCGTGAGCCCACAACAAGCAAGATGCATCGCCGTGATGGATGATGCACAAGCCGTATCAACAGCACAGCTCGGCCCCTTCAAATTGAAGACGTAGGATATCCTGTTTGCTGCCACACTGTGTGAAGTGCCTGTCAGGGTATACGCATCAATCAGAGCGCTCTCCATTGTCTGAAAGCGGTAATCTGACATCCCGATGCCAACGTAAACCCCAGTGTCTTCTCCAACCTCAGCTGTTAGAATCCCAGCATCTTCAAAAGCTTCGTGTACCACCTCCAGCAGGTGGCGCTGTTGAGGGTCCATGGACGCAGCCTCCTTGGGTGAAATCCTAAAGAAAGTGTTATCAAACCCATCAACATCGTCAATGAATCCGCCCCTTTTAGATACGATCCTACCTTGTCTTGATTTATCCGGATTGTAAAAGTTTTCATTGGACCACCTTTCTGGGGGGACATCAGTGATTGTGTCTTTGCCATCTCGAATGACCTGCCAGAACTCATCTGGTGATCTGACCCCTCCAGGCATGCGACAACCTGCACAAAATGGTTCCATAATAATATGTCATTTAGAACAATAGGAAATATTAACATTGTTTACAGGCTTAACAATTAAAAATGTGTGTGTCATTATGGATTCTGGGTCCCATGGAATGGGGCTGCGTGACCTAAATCCAGGTTTGGTTGACTCGGAATATGGTTACAAATAGTACTTTAGCTCACTGAGATTATGTGTCATTTTGATCCATTTCTGTGTCATTTGTACCCATTTCTGGGTCATTTGGACCGATTTCTGTGTCATTAGTACCCATTTCAATTTGACACAGATTCCGCGTTAATGGTGACTTGGAAGTTTTAGAGTGCATGCCTAACAAAATGCATGTGTTAGCAAAAGAAAATTTGTTATAACCATTATATTATCAATATTAATAACTCCCTTTCTTTAGAATTTAATTATGGATCGGCCGTCGTGTTTTCCTCACAGACAAATTATTTGAATGGTTAAAGAGAACTTCTTCAGATTGGGCGCTTTTGGTCATAAAAGCGTACGTCGTGAAATTAATTTGATAGGAAAGATGCTTTGGAAGAAGAATATAACAATCCACACATAATATACCTCGAAATTGTTGTTTCCCTTTTTATTTTATAGTGAATACACGGTCCGCCAATTTGGCTCATTTCAAGTTCATTTTATTCGCCAGCAAATATGACCCCTAAAGAGTTTACAAAATTGCAAATCAAAAGATCCGCAAGAACATATAATACAATACTTTAGAGAAGAATACAAAAATGTAAAAACACCTAGCAAAGTACTAAGGTTCTAACTCACCAATTCCTACTATTGCAATGGGTTTGTGCATGGCTATACTTCCCGACGCCTTGTCCCATTTACACGGTTCAATCAGTCATCAAATTGTCTTCGATTATTCCGTGTAAACAGTTTCAACAATTCTCCTCTAAATTAAAGAAGAAAATAGAATTAGCTGTTGCAAACTGCTTACCAAGGACATGTAGTATAAATGCAAACAAATTGCTAATGGCCTGACTTTTTTACCCTAGCAGAGAAGTTTATCGAAGGCTAAATGCACGACAACACAACATGCATGCATTGTGACGGTTTTTCACCCTTCCACCGGCGGGCAGGGAGTGTCAATACAAAACAGGGTTGCTCAAGCTATATTGTTCGGAAACTTCTGACACCAATATTATAAAATCCCGGTCAGCGACCGGCTGCTGGCAGAAAAGTACATGGATCCGTTTGGCGGAAATATACCACCAGGATTTATTACTTTAGAATATTATCAATACATTAAATAATGGGGGGTTCCTTGATGTGAAACAGCAGGCAAATTGAATTAGTTTTGGACAGCTTCTCTTTACATGAAACAAGATATTATGTTTATTCAACTTCCAACTGTACTTGGTATTACATTTTAAAGGGGCAAATTATCAATTACGTTTTAGTGAAATTATACTATATAGGTGTGGTGACCCACCAGGGATCGCAGTAAACGGCTGTTAGGGTGAGGACAATGAATGGCGCAGTGTTTAGGGGATTCCTACTACTAGGAGCAAGCCCTTGGGATAACGGTCCCTATATTTGGTTGGTCCTTAACCCAGAGATCCTAAGATCCGGGCTTGCAACACTTTCCCTAAACAGATGATCAAATCCAGACCTCCTTCCTCTAGTGGCCACTGCTCCTCCCGTTGAGATCCTGTATGGTCCTTCCTTGTTCCTTGGGGTTTCTCCCTGGCCCTGGTCTGTCTGTGTCTTAATTCTGAAAAAACATGCCCTTTTTTTTCACTACAAAGCCCCTCCCATGATCACTGCCAACATTTACAAAACTCTCTTTGCCTTGGTTATAACTCTGGTAGATGAAACCATCTGTACTGTATCTACCACGTGAAAGGTTGAATACAGTGACTTAAACATAAACAATACACAACTCTTACTAACTAAATATTCATCAAGCAAAATTACCCTCCAACATCACTGAGCCCTGGCCACTGACTGCATGTAAAGGCACACATACCTTCTTGTCACACATGAACACATATCATTAGGTAAACCACCAATTCTGAGACCAACCCAGATAGTGAAATAAATACCACCTCAGGACAGTACAGCCTGGGGCATAGTGTGGCCGGTCTTGGAGAAGGTTCAGGTCTAAATGTTAATGGCTGACTGAGACACAGTAAAACTAAAGACTAGACAGGGATTTTGGCTAATGGGAAATTCACCTATTTATGTCATGATGTAAAAATGCACTTGTAAAATAACCATTTCAAAAAGTTAGTAAGTGGCCTGACGTTTCGACCCTAGCAGAGTCTTTCTCGAAGGCTAAACAAACATTTCGTTACAACTAGTTGTAACAATAGCAGTCAAGTGGATACATGAAAAGCTAGATAGAGAGAGAGAGAGAAGCTGAAAGCGTTCAGAAAAAGCAGTGGGCAAACAGGGATTATGGAGACAAGGGGGGGGGGGGTATATCCATAAATGCAAAGGTACAAAAAAGAAACACTCACAACAAGAATTGATCAATGAATTGATAACTATATAAGATTTGAGGCATTGCATGGTGCTGTGATTACTAATCCATTTTTTCAAATTGAAACGGTGTCAAAGATTCAGTCAATACTACTCAGAATGACTCAGAACTCCACAGTGACATCCCAAATGTGATCACATTATTACTGATTTTCGTCTTAATAGTAACATGTTGTTCAATCCAAGCTGGGGTTAATCAACTCCTTTCGGAACCTAACATGCATAAATATTGTGATCTTGACGATATATCTCTTATGTTGCTGAAACTATCTTGTGATATAGTTTATTCCAAATCATTAACTAAGCTAGTTAAAGGGACACCGGGCCATAAAAAGCGTTTGAAAGCATTCGTTATGAAATGAATATGGTTGGGAAGATGTTTTAAATGTAAAAAATAATGATCTACACAAAATATGCCTCGAAATTGTATGGTTTTACTTTTACTTTTACTTCGTGGACTAGTAATAGTGCCATTTTGTGGAGTCCAAGGTGATGAGGTTGAAACTTCTTAGTGGATGATTGACACTTCTGATCACAGATTGATCTTTCAAATATAAGACCGCCCATTTCAAACACAGTTGTATCATTACTTCAGACACAACCCCTCTAGACACTCTTTGGTGTCTGTAAACATTTTCTTCCAACCATGCGTGGATAAAACGAAAGGGCAGAAGTGAAATTACTCCGCGTGTTCTTGCTTTGGTAATCACGGCTGCCGAGGATCCCTGCGGTGAGCCCCATTGAAAAATGTAGAAAGCGACAACCGACGATTCTGCCAAAAGAGTGAAATAATACTCAAGAATGCATGTAAACCACTTTTTTTGACACCCCGTTCGTGAGTAAATGCAAATGGGACTCTGCATATTTATTTTGATAACAAGTCTTGTTTATTTGCATTTTATTCGGTTTTGAGCGAAATGGTGTTTTCTGTCATGGTTGGTTGTGGCGTCCCGTAGCGTTCAGTTGAAATTAACAACCTACTACGCAACAGCGTGTTTCGACAAGCACGATCCACTTTCTGTTGAAAACAGAATTCCAAGTTCAACTTAAAAGCGCCACGAATTTTGTTGTAGGAAAAACGTGCTCCGGCTTCCTTTCCCTTTTGGGTGAGATATCATGTGGCGTACATAGAGTGAGACATGTCATACTGCCAGACAAGTGAGCAAATTCATAAGTCGTCATATCCTGATGTAAAACTGTTAAGTGAACTTGTGGGAAGTATAAAACTTAAATTGGTTATTGGAGCATATTATTAGAGGCAATCTCCTCCAAAGATTTGCGACCAACATAATTATGCCCTTCATTAATCCAATTCCCTTGACGTCATCCCCGCACATTGGTTGAGCCATTTTGTGAGCCATTTTGTGAGTCAGTTTGTGGAGAGTTTTAGGCGGTGCGCGCGTTTACACGTCCACCGTATCCAGTGAATACAACATTATAATCCCAAAATGGCAGACTGTGCGCGGTCAACAGTAGCTCACCAGTATAGACAATGTGTCCTGTGACATCACATGTTTACAAAAGAGCCACAGAGCCTGGACTTCCTGCAGGCATAGTTTGTACACAGCTCAATGGAAGATTACAATCAATCTTGTGTTTTATGCAGTTCGCACAGCTGATTTGTCTCAACTTTTGATATGAAGAAAGGGGGGACATCTCAAAAGCTGTATAGCTGTTGCTTTTATAACTCTTGAATTTATGTGAAAATTATGACACAAAATGTAAATTTTCCCATAATGGCCTGTGTAGTATCTCGCCTGTCAGGAAATGCATTAGAATGTACAAGGTCACTATATCTGTAAATAACGGTAACATGGTCTATGGCGACGCGTGACGTCAGTGAAGGAGTCAAAACACAAACGTTTAGTTATAAACTTTGAACAACTTACAAAAGAGCCAGAGAGCCCAGACATGATTTGTTCACATAACTCAACAGATAGTTCAAGTCTCGCGCGTATTCGAGCATTTGGGGACCTCTTTGGCACGCGTTGCTGATGAGTAAAGGATATAAACTCAAGCACTAACGTATCCGAATGTCAAAATACAAGCGAGCCCTGCACAGTTTTTCCGGAAATAAAACCATAACATTTTAATTGGAGATTAGGAGATTCCACTGTACGATTTGTATCACCTTTAGTGATAAGAAGAAAGGGGCAGATCTTAAAACTACGTTTTTTCCAGCTGCAATTCTTATAATTTCTTATTTCATAATATGGTAATTATGTTACAAGACGTTAAATTTCCCATATGACCAGTTTAGTATAATTATTGTTACCTGCAAGAAGGTTACACTGTGCATTCTGACGTGGCTTGATAGAAACCGACGGTTACACACCATACTTCGAAATACTGACACCCTAATGTGTTGTCCTAATCCTAAACCCTAACCGTACCATAGCGTAAAGATTACGAGGGGTAAAATCGGAACATGGTTGTCAGAATATGGGGTGTCGGAGCATAAGGTGTACATAAGGTGTCGGAACATTGAGAAGTTACCGCCCGTGCAATAAGCAGTAGCACTTTTAAATTGACAAATTAATTAACTAATTTATTTATTTGTCTATTTATTTGCTGATCTTACTGATTTCACATCAACCTAACAGATTAGGTTTGAGTATTCTGACTCAAAAAATGTATTAAACAAAAAAGATGTAACAGGTTGCACTTCTTATATTTGTTGACCCCGGTTACTGACATCACTCTTGAAGCCGATTGCCCCCGTAGTAAAAGAAGAAAATTCTCGGCTTTGACACCTCGCACAATGCCTGGTTTATTAACACCACAAAAGTCAAATTTTAGGAGACACGTCAAGCGCACACAATTGCTAAGTTCAGCACGAAACGGGATACCAACAACAATCCTATTTTTCTGACTGGTAGGTCTAATTTCTCTTTGACGATGTTGGGAGATCTTCCGCTCGGTGGATTCCGTTAAATAGGGGCATGGTGGCTAAGTTTGGGTTCACAGATAGGATAGCAAACATAAACTAAAACATGCTTTTTAACATCATGGCCGCACATTTCGTGGTTTGAGAACTTCATACAATCAACGATCGGGTGCAAACAATCTACCCGTTTGAAGGTTAATAATATGAATGTTCCGTTTTCCTTATAGGCCCATATATGCAGGAGGAAAAACACTTTTCGGTGGATTTAGCTCTACGAAATAAACTGTCGGGATATGTATTTTTGCAAGATCACTGATGGTCGATAAAGTATGGAAAGTAAAGTATCATTCAAGTTCTTGAGCGTTCGGGATAATTCATGATAGCCGTTTTGTACGGGCAACTTGTGTTTCAGCTTTGAGCTGCTTCAGGCGTTTTACTTCGCTACACGCAGCCAACCCACATGGGTCATCGACCATTATACAAGAAATATTAATTAAGATAAAACTCCACCATTTACGCGTGCGTTCTTGCCCATAAAGATGGCCGACCTCGACAACACACTGTGTGACGTGAAATGGGAACTGTCTGTTGTTTAAAAGCAGAGCCTACAATAATCAAAGTCGTTCGGATAGGCAATGGAGAATGGTCGCCATTCATTATAGGCAAAGGGATCTTTGACAAAAATACATAACTTGTGACTCTTGTACGTATGAGAACACGAGGCTCATGCGGCATGTTATTTATACTAGGTCTAAGGAAAGTGCCAGCAAAAAATAAAATATAAAATTGGAGGGAACAGGAATTCAAAATGTCTTACCGATTGGATCCTGAGTTGTTGGGTTGTTGGCTGCAAGATCTCTTTTGAAAAGTTGTCTTGGTCTCAGCGACTTATGAACACTCCCACAATGCATAGGCTATATCGCTTGACTAGATGTCTTGCAGTGTTTGGTTGTCCGTATTAATCTACAGCAATTTGCTGACACTTTCGTTGTTCTTGTGCAAATACTTATTTTTCTCTGACAAACAAAAGTTGGGACGTGTTCGTTGAATTAAACTATTTTTATAAGCTGCGATGACTTATATGCGCCAATGGACGCGCCTTTGCATTTAGGCCTTTCTTATAAGGTGGGTTGAAGGATTTTCTGAAAAGGTGGGTTGAAGGACTTTATTGTGAAGTGGTTTGGTTTTGTTATGGGATGGACACAAAATTGTCCTGTTTTATTCTTCTTCTTTTTTGTTCCTATCTTATAATTCATTCTATGTAATTATAAAAGATTTAACCACTTAAAAAGAAACACAAACAAATATAATAAAAGAAAATATTGTAAGTTAATAAGGCATACTAACTCATTCGTGAAAATTATAAAACTTAAATCACCCCTAACTATGAGGTGTCAAATCATGGTCAAACCCGCTAAAATTGAAAGCAGAATTTGGTCGATGGCCGATATCAATCAATTCAGTGGGATTTATTGTTTTCTATTGGCTCCGGGCCCCAATTTAATATCTCACGCAAGCATGAAAGGACTTGGGGCGTCGGTTGCCCGGCCTAGATCCAGGCTTGGCCAAAGCACCTCGGGCACCGTGGCCAAGCTAAACACCAAAGGCTGCTGGGACCAGAGTGGCTGAGCTAGGCCCTTTCATAAAGCTGCTCAAGCATAAAACATTGCTTACTAGAATTATGCTAAGCAACAATGAGCAGCACACCAGTCACAGATGCTATATGTCAAATGGTATTAGAGCTGGTAACCTTTCTGGTAACCATAATTATGTTGTATTTAGCCCAGAACTATAATGGGAAAACTAGGTGCCTGCTGCCACCTATCGTTCAAAAGTATTCAATAAACTTTTTTGAAATCCGCTCTCGTGGAAGTGCACTTTCTTCAAAAGGTTGACATGTGTCAATCCGTGTAAAATTGTCACCCCTTTTATACAACGGCCATTTGTTTGTGGTCAAACGTTTGTGCTTGAAGGATCCTACTATAGAACACGAACCTGTTCCTAATACTAGTGGTGTAACAAAATGCCTGGGGCAAGGTCTTCCTACTCTTCTGACCTTAACTGTCCATCAAAGCTTTCTTCAGATAAAAGTTGTTTTTAAAAATACATTGGCTGATTATAAGCTTGTTGAAGTTTGTGTAAAGCGGGTATAAGGCAACGAGTTACCCGGACCCAGTTTCGCTGTTGTTGCTATGGACACGTTGCCTTTTGGTGTTTTGAGCCAAAAAGCAATTGTTATGAATACTATAATAATGGTTGGAATTAAAGATGTTTATAAGGTAGAATATATTGATTTACAGAAATATCCCCCGAAATCATCTGGTTCTCTTTTTACTTCGTGAACGAATAAAAAGGTCCGCCATTTTGTAAACAGAATGGTTTTTGACTCCACGAAGTGGCGGACCGTGTTACTGTTAGTTCAATCAGAAGGCATTCCCTCTAACGTTTCTAGTACTCTCTCTCTTTAGAAGATTTTTTTCCTAAAGCTTTTGACATAAAACCATTTTAATTGGAAGGTACGGGTTTTTGCAACTGAAAAGCTTTCAGACTGCTTTGTAGTAAACTTAAACCGTTCAGCAGTTGTAGCCTTCTTTGAATTCCGACATTGACTATAGTAAACCACATTCAATAGATTGCGCTTTACATGTAGGCTACTAGTGGTCATGGGTGCACCACAACAAATAGGCAAAAATTCATGCACCAAGCTGATTATCATAATTTGTAGGTGGTCTACTCCAACATATTTTGAATTATAACGTTTTGGGGGTCGTGCAATTAATAGATTGTGTAATTATAAGAATATTTCACAGCCTGGGTGTTAAAGGCCTTTGTGCTTCAACTTTTGAGGAGACTTGATAAATGTATAGGTGTTAAAGTTGGCCCTATTTGTGCTTCACGAAAAATGGCAGCAAATCGGTTTGGAGAAAAGTACATTTTCGGGGTGTTTGTTTGTGGGGTAGTTAGCAAACCTGCCAAAAAATTTAAAAGAATTGGAACAAAAATTAAAAAGAAGTTTAATTGTCCGAAAATATATTTGATTGGTTTTCAAGAGGCTGAGAGACTTAAACAATTTTTTGAGTATTTTTGAATATTTTAGCATTTAGCATTGGTATATGGGAGTTTAGTGTAAGCAAATTTTGTTGTGCTCAGCTACACCCTCTATTGTCATGAATAATGTATTGGCCCCCCCTAAAGTATTGGATGTAGAAGTTTTCCGTATTTACTTTAAAGCCGAGTCAACGGGAGCCCCTTGCCCCATGGAGGTAGCTTGGCCTAAGTGATGAAATACCTGTGTTTTTAAAATGTTGTTTTCCTCAAAACATTGGTGAAAAAGATAGCCAGTGCAAAAGGATCGGGAATAGTATAGTAGTGAAACAAAAAATCTCGGTTTTTTTAGGCCGCTATCCTATATTCCCATGCCTATAGAGAAAGGACAGAGACATAGACGTGATTTCAAGTCTGAGATCGTGGTTATTTCTCTGCATCAGCCACACAAAATCCCCACCCCCCACCCTTCCCGCAGGTTGGCTAACACGCGCTCTAACTGATCGTAGGTTCAAGACGACGTTAATCCACAAGAGGGCGCTATTTCAGGTAATAATGTATCAGTTAGACTAAAAACCACGAGCACAGACTTTGAACCAAGTCTGAACAGAGACACAGCTGTACATCCGTGGTCCCCAGCGTGGAGGTAGTCCCCAGCATAGAGGTAGTCCCCAGCATGGAGGTAGTCCCCCAGCATAGAGGTAGTCCCCAGCATGGAGGTAGTCCCCCAGCATAGAGGTAGTCCTCAGCATGGAGGTAGTTCCCCCAGCATGGAGGTAGTCCCCAGCATGGAGGGCCCCAGCATGGAGGGCCCCCAGCACGGAGGGCCCCAACATAGAGGGCCCCAGCATGGAGGGCCCCAGCATGGAGGGCCCCAGCATGGAGGGCCCCAGCATGGAGGGCCCCAGCATGGAGGATAGTCCCCATTATGGAGGTAGTTCCCCCAGCATGGAGGGCCCCAGCAT
>JAUELU010000030.1:4189131-4203130 GCA_032357145.1 Evasterias troschelii | reverse complement strand
ACTCGAACCCACACTCTGCTGAACAGAAACACCAGAGCTTGAGTTCGGTGTTCTTATCCGCTCGGCCACGACACCCCTAAATGACTGATTGAATGACTGTAGGTCATGTGGCATTCATTAATCATTTAATAATCATTACATGGGCTACGTCTTAAAGCATGCGCTTTGATTTCACTCGATGTGTATGTTTCCGTCCCATCCATCTTGATTAATTGCATGCTAGACCACAAATGACCTTGTGGATGCCAGAATACTATATTGTGCCATTTGTTAATTCTTTTATAGTTTTGAACTTTAATTCATCAATCAAATGACAAAGAACTACTTTGATGTCGTAATACAAATATTTACTGATTTCATCCTTGCAGTGAAGAGAATATTTTCACTTTATATAAGGAGAGTAGACCTTACTTGGTAAGAAGCACTGCAGCTGTTGATAATGAATAACATGTTGAGAAACAATTCCCACCTATAGGAACGTTGTTTAAGTGAGAGGGTCCAAAAACATTGCGCGAAACGTTTCTGAGATTGTGTATTTCAATTACAGATTATTCTACCCGAGTGTGCGGACATAACCACTCCAGATATTCCGCGATATATCAAAATTGCCAAAATCCAAAGATATACTTTGCCTTTAACTATTGAAAAGGTTATGGAATTAAAGAAAGCTTTGGATGGTCAGCCCTTTTCATTTACAGTAGCTCTATTACTCATTTTATGGTACTCTTTATATTATACACAAAGAAAGACTTTATTGTGACAATAAATATTTAACTTTGAATCAGAAGAGGTTGTTCTTGTGTCTTTATGTTTATTGGGTTAAAGATGAGGGGAAGTGACCAATTATCATTTGTTTTGTACTCATTTTTTCATAGGTGAGTTCTCATGTGAGTTTGGAAAATAAAATTAAACGTCACATTAAAATGGTGTAAATTGCTATTTCATTCAATACACTTTCAGTGCAAAAATTATCATTATCAAACATCTGATGACATCATTCTGAGAAAAATGGACCTCAACATTTTTGTACGGGGATGTTTCGGTTCAGTCCTGACTTTCCATAAAATTTAATCGAAACGGCCTTGAATTTGACATTTTGACTGTTGACTAATTCCTCCTTGGAATATAAAGATCCAATGACATCTTGTTTCAAATTTTGCTCAGAAAAGGTAAGTTATCAACCAAAACATCCCTGTACAAAAATGTAGTGACCCATTTTTCTCAGAATGATGTCATCAGATGTTTTTGATGTTGGCAATTTTTGCACTGGAAGTGTATTTAACTTGAATAAAAAAGCAATTTACACCATTTTAATGTGATGTTTTTTTGTTCTTTTTCAAAACTCACATGAGAACTCACCAATGACAAAAAAAGTACAAAACAAATGATAATTGGTCACTTTCGTTCATCTTAGGGATAGGGTTAGGGTTAGGAACAGGGTTAGGGTTAGGGTTGGGTTAGGGTAAGGGTTAGGAACAGGGTTAGGGTTAGGGTTAGGGTTAGGGTTTAGGGTAAACCGTAGTCTCCTATCTCAAGACGGAATTGACAGTGTTACAGTACGAAACTCCTCGCTGCGGTGTAAAAAAAAAATACGCCGCCCCTGGACACAAACTTAAATTTTCTACAGAATATGTACATAACAAAAGTTGCATCAGGCAAGACTGAGAGTGCACCTGTGTTCACTACAGTGAAGCATTTCTTTTTGTAATAAACATCTTGTGTCATGATAAAAAGTGTTCTTCACTTTGCTAAGTGCGTCGGAATAGGTATAACTAGAATGGTGGCGCCCTACTAAAAACCCCATAAACAAACTCCAGGATTTTTAGCCTGTCCTTTGAGTTTAGAGTCCCGAGCCTGTCCACGATTTCAGTATAGACTGAAACTTACAATTACTCGATTCATATGAAACAACAAAATATTCGCACACGAGACACAGACCTTTATTAAATCATCATTTAGTTTAATGTTATGAACTTCGTGTATTAAAATGTTTAAATAATTCTTTTATGTACAGAAACCAAATGCCCATAATAAATCTGCACAAATAATGAGTACAGTTTTATTCTTTTTTTTGCAAAGACAATTTTTTGTTTTTCATTGTTTAGTTTTTTACATTGTCATAAAAAGGGTATACCAGAGTTTCAGTGAAACGCTCAGAAAATATTTCCCCACAAATTTATACTTCTTTTGAAAGCTAATATTTTTCCCTCAGTTATGTTTACACAAACAAGATGAGACTTTGGTCCTCGGTGGCTGATCATAGACAATAGCGGAATTTTATAAAGCGCAAGTATCTACCAAAAAGGTGCTCAAGACTCTTGAACAAAGACAACAAGACAGGTTTTGAGTTTTTTTTAATTATATGACTGATTAGTGTAACATCTTATAATTATAGGTTTATAAAGATGCTGCGTCGCACTCAGCGGCCACTGCCAAAAATACTGGCGATGCTCCAACTCTCTGTCATGACATTTAAAAAAAGACATCAAAAGAGTTTACGTTGCTTTATGAGCTAGCGGTTCAACAGTTTGACGTTTCGTTCAGTATGCTCCAAGATGTCTTCAGGTACCAACGCAAAAAGTTGATTTAGACAGTCTTCAAGAACAGAGGACTTTGCGAGTCTAGCTCAGAACATGCCAACAATCCTTAATGAGCTCTTTAAAATAACGTCTGTGACAGCGTCAAATACAAACTGTACATTAGACTTGTCAATGGCTGTCGTGAAGTGGTGATAGATCTCCCTGGATTTGAGTTTGCTTAGTCTCTTAAATATGCTACATATGAACTCCCGGGCTGGTTTGGCGTCATTTGGTCCTGCAGAAAGTAAAAGGTAAGGACGCTATCAGCGCACGGATAAAAGAATTGAACCCAATCCTCCGTTTTGCCATTAAAAGCATCAATTAACAATTTTCATAGTTTTTTCGTTGGTCACGTTTTGTGTAAAAAACTATGAAAATTGTTAATTTTGTTTATTTGCATAAAGCACGTTCATATCTACGAAAGCCCAATCGTGCCTCTGAAGTATTTATTATCAGCGGGAACTAATTCGTTCAAACGAATTAATAATTCGTTATAACGAATTTCTAATTCGTTCAAACGAATTAATAATTCGTTATAACGAATTAATAATTCGTTATAACGAATTAATAATTCGTTACGAATTTATAATTCGTTTGAACGAATTAATAATTCGTTATAACGAATTTCTAATTCGTTATAACGAACGATTACTAATTCGTTATAACGAATTAGTTCCCGCTGATAATATAATCAGTGGCACGATTGGGCTTTCGTACATGTCAGGCTTTATTTTCAATTGATTGCCGCGATCGAAATAAGCAATGGCGATTTGTGGAGACTTTACTCTGACGGTATTTTTGATGGAATTGTTTCTCTGGAGGGCCGTTGGATTGATATGACCTTTATAATCAGCCACTGGGATTTCAGATTGAAAAGATACGAACCGAACCCGTAACGCTGTCTTTTTACAAAATGTTACAATGTCAGACTGTTTACGTGCAGGGGACTAATGAAAGGGCCATCTTGTTAAAGACCGGAAACGTTTGGTAATTGTCAAAGACCCAGTATTCTCACTTGGTGTAGGCCTATCCCAAACTATGCCTAAAATAACAAACCTGCAAACATTTGGGCTCAATTGATCATCGAAGTTGCAAAAATAATGAAAGAAAAAACAACCTTGTTACAAAAATTTATGTGCTTTTAGATGCCTGAAAAGGCTTCAGGCCTGAAGTCTTTTTCAGATTCAAATATTCTAGTGAGAAATTACCTCTTTCTCCTTAACTATGTTACTTCAGAGGGAGTGGTTTCTCACAATTTGTATACTATCAACAGCTCACCGTTGCTCGTTACCAAGTAAATTGTTATGCTAAAAGATATTTTGAGTAATTACCAAACGTGTTCAGTGCATTTAAGCTGTATCCAAAATGGCGGCTACAGCTGGGCTACAACTGTTGCTGAGGGTGTTGCTATATAAGGAAGTCCTATAGACCATGTTACCCTTGTTTACAAAGTGGTGACCTTGTACATTCTAAAGCGTTTCCTGGAGGGCAAGACTACACAGGCTATATGGGAAAATTTACATTTTGTATCATAATTTTCACATAAAATCAAAATTTACAAAAGCAACGTCTATACAAAGCATAATAATGACGTAGTAGCCGTAGTCGATCATTCTAATGCGGCCTAATTGCTCTCAATGGTAAAGCAAAGCAAGGCTTGAAGTTTAAAATGGTCTGTACCCTCTTGCCCTTCATTTCAATGAGAGTTAACATTCATTAACGTCATTCGTTCAGGGAACGTGACACAGCCGAGCAACCAAACGATAAACGTTGACAAAGAAGTTTGTATATATACAACCTACGGTGTATACAATGTTGTTTTAGAACAAGCCAACATGCTTTGAAGAACATTTGGATATTAAATAACGCCGTATCATTCAGCATTTCACGGTACATCTTATAAAAACAAATTGTGGTTCCTGGCAACTACAACAGACCCTGAGGGCTATGTACTGTCCATACATTAACTGATATTGAATTAAACATTGAAAGGCGGGAAAAGCTATTATATCACCTTTTCTCCATGGTTACAATGTCACTTTTGCACTTGGTCAATACAGTTACTGCTCTTCAGACGACACTCAACATGGTGTGAACCAGTTATTTTGTTTGAACGAATCATTATCGAAACTGGAAAGGAAACTTATTCTTTCCCACCAAAACGTCATGATATAGGCCTAAGTGTTTCTGTTAGTTTAGCGATCACCGCTCGAGAGACCAATTGAAGTCACTTTCTTTATTGCACGGAATGATGGTATAAATTTCAGCAAAACAAAAGCACGATTTAAGAAGTGCCGCGCGTTAGGAATTATCGAAGACATAAAGAAGAAGAAGACATAAGTTTCATCTGAAAGCTCGCTATTTAAGAATTTCACTTTTGGGACCATACAAAAATGTCCGTCTATTGCAAACTGCCAAAGAGGAGACAATGGCAACTGCCCAAAATCATAATTGCAAGCTCTTTGCCGCCATCGGTTATAAACATTCTACGTTGTTTTCACACAAAAAAGTGACCTCCTAAGTTGATGAAATGTTCACAATTTGGTGGGATTTGTTCATTGAAATCTAGAGGATGAAAATGAGTGAGTGTATACCCATATTAGACTATTAATCGCAGCTTGTGAAACCTCACCCTGGATACCCTTTTTCATGAAAAATATGAGATTCAGCAGGTGGTTTCTTTCTATTTCCTCACCGTTGTATTCACTGAAGAAACAGGATAAAGATACTCTCTTGATCTTCTCCTCGAAGATGTCACATTTGTTGAGGAAGAGGATCATCGCCGTCTTAGAGAACCAGGTGGAGTTACAAATGGATGCAAAGAGCATTAGACTCTCCTCCATCCGTGACTGTTGATAAGAAATACAAGATGACGGGAATACTAAAGTACTGGAATGGTTTTGCAGGGCGGGGGTGGGTATATAGAGCTCGGCATGGCTCAATTTCATAAAACTGTTTACCATAAAATACTGCTTAACAAATTTCTTTGCTAAACAAAAAAAAGTGGGCAGCAGTCGAAATAACTCAACTTTATGGAATTTTAAGGGAGAGCTCAATTAAAGACTCATTCCAAGTTTTGCCATACAAAGTCGGAAAGTATACATCCTAATTAGTTGTGATTACATTTAATGACTTAGGTCGACTTAATGGATGAGCAGTTAATCTTCCTGGGGCAGTCAGCAGTCCTACTGGTTTGTGAATGATCCAATTGAGTCAACGGTTTGGAAAGGAAATACAAGAATATAACAGGTGTAAGTTGTCATATGAAAAGGATGGTTAATTTCAAAGCTTTCCCGTAATGGCTGGTAACGTGTTTGTGGTCAGACAGGTTTGTCAGTGCTTAGTGTAGTTCTGAGCATGCACATATTTTCAAGTGAACGGATTAATATGGTAAGTCACTGCTGCCATGCGGTCCCAAAGGTCTGCATAGGTCTCATGCATTGACGTCACCAAGCCGCCATCTTAGATGTAAACCGAGGATGAACAATGGAAAACGCACGGATTTGTACGCGCGGGGCACTGGGTTTGCTAATGAACAACCTCTTTTTGACATAGGCGAGGGCGCCCCACTCAAGTGACGTCATGTGCACAAAGTCTATAAGACTAATAGCTCGTTTTTCTTAGAGGATTTATGTATGAACATGTATGAACAAAGTGCGTTTTCACCCTTGTCTATTTACAAAAGTATTTTTGTAACAAACTAAACTTCAACCAGTGACATTGTCACAAACGTGTCACAAACACCAGATGAACATTGTCCAAAACATGACATTTTTAACACTTACAGTGGCATTATCCTCCCGGATGACCTGATCGTAGGAGCTGATGGCGACAGTGAAGAGAACGGCCGTGACGTCATCGAAACAATGGATCCACTTCTGCCGCTCGTTCCGCTGACCGCCAACGTCTAACAACCTAGAAACGAGAAAAGTAATTGAACACTGTATATACAAATATTGGATGTATATATATAGGCTATGCGTTGCAGAATAAAATCACGAGATGAAATCTGGACTATTCCATTTTACGTGGCGAAGCCGAGTAAAGTGGAAAAGACGGAAACCATACTCTCTAAAAGAATGTTTTGGTTTAAACCCCTTCTAAACAACATGGACGAGTCCGTGAACACCAACCTTGTCTGCGTGACTAGGATTTGTTTCGTTTGGACGTGAGGACTGCGGGAAAAAACCTGCAAAGTCTCCATCCTATACTATTATAAATAAAGGACTGCAATATTACATTTTGGTGCGTCACACATCGCGGCAGTAAATCAATGGCAAAATAATATATGACACATGAATGTCAATGACAAGGATCTCTGCGTACGATATAAAATAATTATTAGTGTTATATTCACATTATAATATGCGAAATGCATTTTCAATGTGTTGGATTATCGTTTCTGCGGGTGATCTCATTTTATGGTCTTTCTAACAGGAATAGACCTCCGGGGGAAAACAAATCATCAATTTCAGCAGCTTGAATTCTCTTTTTCATTTCATCAAGCAGCCTTGCTAAACAAAAACAAGTCTCAAGAAAATAGGTACTCAGTGAAATGGAACACAATCATATTAGATTGCCGAAGAAACTCAAGACGGGTTAAAAGAAGATGTAGGCAATTCCATTTGCAATCTTGTCTTCTGGTTGCGTGATTCATCCTTCTGTGAAGATGAACCACTTCAGTGTGTCTACATTGTGTTGAAGGAGATGAAATTTTCAGAGAGGCCCCAAGGTTGAATTCATTTTTGATATAATATTTTGTTTTGATTTAATAGGCGAAGATCTCATGAAAGTGAGAGGAAAATTAATATACAAGTCTCACCTTACACAATAGACCATGTGACCTGTGACATCACATGCTTACAAAAAAGCCACAGAGACTGGATTTCCTGCAGGCACAGTTTGTACACAGCTCAATGGAAGAATATAAAAAATCTTATGTTTTATGGAGATGGCACTGTCCGATTTTTCTCAACTTTTGATATGAAGAAAGGGGGGACATCTTAAAAGCTGTACAGCTGTTGCTTTTGTAACTCTTGAGTTTATGTGAAAATTATGACACAAAATGTAAATTTTCCTATATGGCCTGTGTAGTATCTTGCCTGTCAGGAAATGCTTTAGAAAGTACAAGGTCACTACTCTGTAAACATATGTATTAAATAGTTTATGCGTAAAATGCTGACACCACTCCTGAGGCGTGTTTTGGCGACCGTGACCAAGAACAAGTTTCTGACCAAAACAATTTCCGAGACCTACGCGAAAACGGATGGTCGGTAACCAGAAACAGTTCATGACGTAGGTACATCTCTTGAAAATTCATGTTCTTAAAACTACAACCTTTGTTTTAAAGTAATGCAGCTTAGTCTTAGTAATTTTATCAGCTGATTACTGTGGTTCAATCTATTCTATTTTTAAAAGAATTCCATTGACATTTCCCGATAGATTTTAGAGTCTGCCATCTTGAAACTGAGACTAACTGAGCCAACAAGCCGGTTAAGGTTTAATCAGAACAGCCACGTCACCGCAGTTTTAGACTGGTCCGCTGTCCTTATCCGCAAGGATAAGGACAGGCACTGGTCTATGGATTCGGCGCATCTATTGGACAGACCTTCAGTGACGTAAGCTTTCCATATCTGCGTTATGATTGGTCCGAAGAAATGTGGTTGTGGACTTAATGGGATGCGAGGTCAAAGGTGCGTTTGTCAGTTTCCTCGAAACGCTCGAAGCCAGTCTCTGGCGTAAAACACGACCCTCGAAGTGTGACGTCAGATGTCCGGGCTACCGCAGTTTACACGCGAAAACGATCAATCAATGATCAAAGCTCAAACAAGTTTCTGGTTGGCGTTTCCAAAAACGCACTTCAGTTTTGCCAACATCCGACAAAACATCAAAATGAAAAAGCAAGAGGGCAAGGTTGGAACAGGTCATCAATATTTACAGAATACAAAAATGCACTTCGATCACTTAGGACTCGAACAGATTAACTTTAGGCCGGGTCTCTAGGAAAAACTATCGTCACTTCGGTGAGGTGGAGTGAGGTCCCCTGGGTAAAGAATACAGCAGTTTTGTTTTCTCCCGAAATCCTAGAAGTGTAGACCTTTTTATTGCAACGTCACAGCCCGAGTTTTTGCCAACAAAAGTGGGAAAGCTATGGGAAGCCATAAATGCAAAGCGACAAAAGAAAGCCACAATTTGTGACAATGTTTCCTAAAAAATATTCATAATAGTGTTGAATTTGTAAGAAACAAAGACACCGGTGTTGAATTTGTTGGAAACAAAGCAACCAATCATGAGATGTATTTTTGTGTGTGAAAAGTGTGCAAAAAATATTTGGACACAGCAATTTTGTTAACATTCGGCCGTCCATGCCAACTTCCTATTAGCAACAATAGTATGAAGCTTTTGAAGCATGGGTTGCTGAACCGTAATGAAGTGCCATTTTAAAATTATTTTTATTTACTGTATTAAGAAATAAACAAGCATGGATTGCTTTTAGGCAGTTTGTTTATAAGCGCTGGGAGTTTTAATAAGAAAGAAGGGAAACGATAGTGACAGCAAACATACGCTCGAGGCATTTTATACTGTTTTTCACGTAGGAGCTTGAGCATGCATTTCATTAGCGCAGAAAACATAGCCTCGATGGCGTAGCCATTTAATTCCAAGCTTTAGTTTCATTCAAGGCTAAAGAATGCCTCTCCGAAACCATACATGAATAAAAAGTTATGTGTGTAGCAATAGTATAAATTAATGACTACTTATTTCATGCGTTCATTTTTGGTAGGGTTTCAGAGGATAGTTTCATCAATAAACTTTTATGGTGTTGTGGCAGTGGATAAAATTGCCTTAACAAAATGTGTAATGCATCATCGGTTATTTTTGAAGACCTATTCCCGTCATTTAGTTTCCAATAAACACACTTGACACACTATTCCTGTAAATTTGGAAAGAATTCTCTATACTCGTCCATTTTCGAGTAGCCTGCTCTAGTCATCTTCAGGAGACAACAACAGCAAAACAACAACAGCAACGACAACAACGGCAACAACAGCAGCAGCAAGACCAATAATATCCCACTCTGCAGCACTGAAGATATAGCAAGAATTTCTCTAAATCCACTCAGCGACAAGCCCTTTGGTGTTTTTCATTGTCCTCCGAACTTCTAATTGATTTACAACATGACACGTTCTTATCAGAACTCTAGTCTCCCGACTGTTGCAAATCTACTCCGCGGAAGTCTTATTAGAGATTATAAGAGAAAGAGACGCGTTCCTTATTTTAACTTATCTACCGATTCTCAATCTACTCTGCGACAATGTATTAAGGCAGCTCTTGCAAAAATAATCTACATCCAAGTACACAATGATTGCACACTGCGTTTACCCTCAAGGGCAGAAATAATAGCAATTTAGTGGCACTCTAAATATGATTCTTAATGTAAATGCAGTATGTACATCATGACAGGGACAGACATCACTCGTCACCAAAGTTGTGCTTGATTTGCTACCGTTGTTTGCCAAAAATAGCCGATGGTTTTCACACAAATCCATAAAGATACGAAGCGGAGCACAGACGTCTTTAAATTCCGGTCGGGAAGTGGATAATGGGTTGACGATAGTGACAAAGGAACGAGTTCGCGGAAGTATACACTCCAGCCTAAGATGATTTAGACGCCAACTGCAGTGTGTGTTTTGGAGGAGTCGGGGGGGGGGGGTCGCCAACAATCATTTCAGACGGTCTGAGCGCTCGATTAAAGACATTCAGATGCTGATGCTAGTGTATTTGTTTAAAAGCGCTTAGAGCTCTAGTCTCCCAGTGTCTGATATAGTTTAGATACAATTTCTAGTCAGTAAATGTTCTCTTTTTACATTATTTTACTGAATACCTTTCAACCTGTTAAAGTTTGCTCCTGTTAATGTTTTGTTTGTATGTCCAGCGGGCATCTCACCACAAGCCATAGAAGCTTATGCCACCATAATTTATAATAACAACTAGTTTTTATATAGCGCATTTTACTAATAAAATGCCTAACTAGTTCTTTTATAGCGCATTTTACTAATAATAGTTCTTACATATAGCACTATTTTTACAATCACGTATCAATGCGCTTTACGTGGTCCATGTCTAGTAAAACTGGCATGGTTATGATACTCCTGAATTTATTTTCAATACTAATAATAGCCTATGTTTATAATTTTTCATAAAGTATGGAAATAAGTGTGAGTTTGAATTGCACCAATAATTTTGATTTATTTCCAAAAGTTGCCAAACGGGATGATTACCTGAAGATGTAACCTCGGAAGTTGAAGCGAGTCTCGATGATGCCCGAGGTTCGTAAACGGGACCTAACGATGTCTTCGTCGGTAGGGAGGTAATCTGGCTCAGCTAGACGGAACACGTTCTCGATGTAACTGGGAAAAGTAAAAACAAATCGTTCATCATCAGTCTCTTTATGACAGAGCCGCAGCATAATCAACACATCTCTGTAAGGACACCACGTTTAGAATGCCCAACTTTAAGAATTTGTCAGGGAATGTTTAAGAAATGCAGGGCATCCTAAGTTTAAAATTAAGATAACCCATCTTTAATAGTGAAATCAAGCCAAGGACCAGAGCTGCTTATTAAGCAGAAATGATGGTTAACAAATTTCTGCTAAGCAAAAATATGCAGGTTACCAGTCACAAATTGTAAACTTGATGATGCTATTTTGGTTGGTAACCTTATTCTTGTGTTAAGCATATAATTTTGTTACACTTGTCTATTTGTTGTTGTTGCGTAAGCAGCTCTATAAAAATGGGCCCAGGGTTTTCTTGAGGCACTCTAGACTGATGCTAGTGTAAGTGTCAGTTGTGTGAGTGGGATTGGGATCGGAGAGGGTTGAGATGGTGGATGTGTCCTTACTAAGCACATGAGTCGATGAGCTGATATTCGTTGGATCTGTTATAGCACTGAGCAACTCCTGGGTCTCTCCACAGCTGCATGATAGTGTGTGCCATGGGTAGCGTCACGTCGGTATCCATGTCAAACAACTCTGATTGACATCGAAACAAAGACTCGTCTGTCTGTAGCAAAAGACAACAGTAGCAGTTATAGTTACCCAGAAGAGTGACTTTTGCCGAATAAGGGGCAGAGCTTGATGGATCGGTCTATAAACAGTTGGAATTATTTGGCTGTTGATGCTCCTTGCCACAAATCCGAACACTGTATACTGCATGCATAAACAGGAATTCGCCCGGTTAATAAGTTAATCGATACTTTAAAGTAAAACCAGACGACACTTACACGGCGCTTACTATCATGGTATTCGATGCCCAGCGTTGACATGGCGTCGATTATAGTGTGCAGGCTGTTGATTAGATTGGAGTAGATGACTTGCTTGTAGGCGAGGCGCTCGCTGTTGTTAAATCCTGCATGATATATCAATCTATAGGAGCAATATTTATTCACATGTTAAAGACGAAGTGAAAGGATAGACTGACATTGTGTCAACTGTAAATAGTAATGTTTGCATGATTTATGTATAGTTTTGGTTTTATCGACACCGACGCCACGAACTGACACACACGTTTAATATAGTATAGGCCTATTATTTGTTTTAAAATATTGATTATTTTGGATTCACCAATCAGTGTATGAATGTATGAATGGAAAAAAAACAAAAAAAAAAAAAAAAAAAAAACCCAACAAACACCCACCAAATAAGCAATCGAGGAAAATAGTGTCTTAAGTTGAACGCTCTTTAAAACGCAAAAAGTAGTTAATGGACCGACGTTTCGACCCTAGAGCAAAGTCTATCTCGAAGGCTAAATTACAACACAAATCACAAAAAATTGATTCTACAAAATAGCGGACCACGTTCTGTCATGAAATTACACAAAACCACATAATTTCAAGCGATATTTATTAGATCGTTATGTTCTACTTTTAAAATATCTTTCCAACCATATTCTACAACAAACGCCTTTCATAGCCCAAAGCGCCCGATCCGAAGGCAACGCGCCTCTTTAACGCATTTTCATTATTTTTGAAAGGTTTCAGATTTTCGCGCGCATTAACATAATAATAACAGCGAGTAAGATGGGTGAAGATTTCATTAGTTTATTTCTAAATTTACACCAATATCAATATTTTTTTTATTTGACTTTGATAGCAGCTGTGTATGCTTACATTGTCATAAATAATTACCTGATTTGTTTGGCGAACGTGCTCTTACCAGACTCCCCCGCACCTGCGTCAAACAGTTTAAAAATGCAACGATCAAGATTGCGAATTTCGCCAGAATGGGAGACTTTTCAGACGATAGAGGGCGTCTCACTTACCGGTCCTTTCCCTATCTCGTCCCTTCGAAATAATATTCCGAGGACACACAACTAAAAAAGAAGGAACAAAGTTGAGGGAACGAAATGATTTGGGGGAACCGAAATATATTTGGGGGGAACGAAATTGTGTTTTGAGGGAACTTGGACTGGATAACATTTTTATGTAAAACAAAATTGCAATGGAACAAAATATCATTTCGATGGAAAGAAATACTATTTTGAGAAAAATTAAACATTGTTTCCAAAGAAAGCTGTAATACCGTTCCCTGACATTTTGTTGTTTCAAAATAGTATTAATATGTTGTTACCTGAAAAAAAAAACATCGGGGAACATCATAATCCAAAGTAATGACATGATTCCGCGGACACGACACAATTATTAATTTATAATTAACGAAACCATTATTTCATTTGCTCACTTTCCTCTCTTACCTATCCCTTTAAGGGCCCCAGAGATTAAGCAAAGGGCCGAAATCATGGTATATCAATACACAGTTCTTATACAGCGCTTTATCTTCTCCCGATGGGCGTCTCAAAGCGCTCAGTATTGTTCCTACAAGGTATGCATTGAAGTATGATACCTATTCCTATACATAGCACCATGTAATGTTTAACAAGGTGCCGTGTCGCAATATGCAGCCAATCAAACCGGGTTCTTTTACTATGGCTTTACGTCCCATCCGAAGGACGAAGCAATTATGGTTAGAGTGTCATGACCGGGACTTGAACCCACACCCTGCTGATCAGAAACACCAGAGTTCGGTGTTCTTATCCGCTTGGCCACGACACGCTATGGTAACAATTTAGGGGGGCATGTTTGTCTAGGGGGCACTTCTGGCCAATTAAAACTGTAGCTTCCGCTGCGCTCTTGTTATGCCATTTACTTCTTCAAGTTTTTTCTTTTTAATAATAATAATACACAACATTTATAAGGCGCTTTTAAAATATAATCTGACGCGAAGGCAAAAACAAAGCGCAGTGCATGAAAAATGTAAATATAGCTTTAAAAACATTGAAATTATTACGTTAAAGCTTTTCAACAAACATTTCACTCGGGAATTTTTTAATCTCAAAAATCAAGATTTCAAATGGTGACGGGGGGGG
>JAUELU010000030.1:3736554-3748946 GCA_032357145.1 Evasterias troschelii | reverse complement strand
TCGATAAGTTCACTGGGTTCTTTTGCGTGCATTACTCAACACACGGCACCAACGGCTTTATGTCCCACTAATGGTTAAGTGTCTTGCTTAAGGACACAAGCGTCATGACCGGAACTCGAACCCAGAAACACCAGGGCTTGAGTCTGGTGCTCTTATCCGCTCGGCCAGTACACGATATAGCACCTTGTAAGGGTTTACAAGTTGATGCAGGGCAATCTGTTCGCAAGTATGCCAGAAAAACACAACAAACCCCTTCTTTTAAGCGATAAGTGTACTGGGTGCTTTCACAGAGTTTGCCCTTCACTTTTTCATAGACTAGCCAGGGAGGCCAGTGAGCTTGTCATTTCACTAGTCTGACAGCGTTTCCACTGGTCCATGTTGTATGGTTTTCTTTCAATACTGTGGGACTTGTACTGTTGACAAGAGGCAAGTCCTAACCCCAAAATGTGAAGTGGGTACCACTTTTTTTATGTCAAGATATCCAGATGTCAATACCACATTTGTTTTTTTATGTCAAGATATCCAGATGTCAATACCACATTTGTTTTTTTATGTCAAGATATCCAGATGTCAATATTTCTAGACATCAAATCATTCAGAAATCCTAAAATGTGTTTTTATGTAACGTCAGAGCTCATGGAATTGCACATGCATCTTTAATGTGTGAGGTGCTTGAGATGCCTTGTCACATTTCCAGCTTTAACAGCTGCAGATACATGTCTTGAAGTGTGTTTCAATTTTGCCTAAAAGCTTCGGTCCATCTCCCTCAAGACCGCCTCTCTATTTTTTCATATTACGCAGCCAGAGAGATGCCATGGGGATTAGGTAGCCATGGTAACTAAGTTCCTGAGCCATTCTTACAGCTCTTTTGCCCTCCTCATACCTTTTCTGGAATGACTCAAGGGTAAAACTCTCCCCCAGGTAGAAAGCAATCCTCTTTCTGTTATATCCATTTTGATGTTTGTCGACACTTCATCTCGCGTTAGTTTTCCTTTTTTTTTTCTCTCTCCTCTCTCCTTTTTTTCTTTTTCTTTTCTTTTTTTTTTTTTTTTTTTTTTTGGGGGGGGGTGTTGTTCTCCCCGATCAACAATTGGTATTAATTGAATTTCTTTAAATTATAATCAATGAATAGTTTTTATTTGGAGTTTTTTAGGATAAGCTCTATGGAAAAGAGTCCCAAAGACTTATAAAATGCATTAGTTCTCTGAAAGGAATCTTGTCCTTGGGAGAAACAGGGTTGGGGGGTAATAATGGCAGCACTTGCTTCTCTTGTTTATGCAGTTTATCTATATACACACTCCAGTTATTGTGATTTTGTCATAGTCTGTCCACATGATTCTACAGTAAGTGTGTATTTTATTGAAGCGTTTTTGGGGTTTTTTTTTGCCTGTTGCAAAATTTTATGGTCTACAGTGTCCAACTCAATTTTTGCTCATGTGGGCCAAAGATTGAACAGCCCCATTAGAAGATAAATCACTGATATATGTCAAAAATAAGTGAAAACCATGGTGCATTCAAAAGCTTAATGGATTTAGAAAACAACAGATTGATGGCTGTACAACTGAATAAATGGCACTTCATTTTGACATCAATTGTCTTTTTCTTGTTGCATTTCTCAGGGGAAATGTGCATCTAGGGGAAATCTAGTTGTTAGTATTTTTTTTATTATATCATAATTCATAATTGCATCGGGGCCTAAGGAAATTATTGTTGTTTCATGGATGTAGGATACAGACATTGTACTCAGTGGTTTCCAATCCCTGTGGGAACAACAGTTCAAAGGTTACTTTGGCGGGATTCGAACCCATGACCTCCATATTAGAGCAAATTTCCTAACTGCTTGACCACTGATTGTGCCCAGTGATGAGAAACCACTTCAGGTCCTGCAAGTAGCAGCAATCATCGCAAACAGTTTCATTGATGTAATATTTGTATTGGGTATAAAAAAGAATGGTTAAATTTGCCACTACTTTGAGACTATTTGTATAATTTTCCAATCTATGACCCTACTTTTAAGATTCTTATACGTCTGATTCTACCCACAGAGTCAGGCAATGCGTATTGTACGCAGCATTGGTCAAGCCTTTGAAGTGTGTCACAAGCTGAGTATCCAGCATGCGTCAACAACGGGTGACGGACAGGCTGACGGAGAAAGTGACAAACAGGTAGAAGAGCATAACAGCCCAAGTCATGGTAAGTTAAACCCTTATACTAAAGGAGCATTTTAAAAGTTGGGGATGTTCTAAGTGCAAGAGAATGTTCAATTGAGCACACACTCTCAATTCATTGGACCGCCAGAAGGTTCTGTTGGATCGCATCATTGTACTGAAGTATGGGAGCAATTCTACATGGGTGAATATGCACATTGGTGTTTTGAACGTTTCAATGGAATGTTCTGGCGGTCCAACGGAACGCCAGTGTTTTCCCTTTATTGTGGTGCTTATAAGTTATATTGCGCTTTCCATCGTATCAACAATCTCAAAGCGCTTTACAATATTATTCCCCCCGTTCATCAGGCCATGGGAGCACGCGGCAGCCGATTATCAGCGCTCATCGATCCTCGACCCTCACAGGTACCCATTTATACCCCTGGGTGAAAAGAAGCAATTATAGCAAAGTGTCTTGCTCAAGGACACAAGCGTCATGACCGGGACTCAAACCCACACCCCGATGACTAAACCACCAGAACTTGAATCAGATGCTCTTAACCACTCGGCCATGACACCCCACTTTACAGTGGTTCGCTGGCCAGATGCTAGTTTAAGTACCTGAGGACCAGTCATAATTCACTGCAAGTGGTCTGACTGGCTTGGTCAGTGTTGAAAAGTATTCCTATTTCATGTGATATATGGAATAGTGAAAAAGCAAGCGGACAAGTGAACTGAAAAGTTATCCGGTAAAGTTCAGGGCAAACCCTGAATGATTCATGAGTACCTGCTGGAATACTTATCCGATCCAATTAGAATGTTCGTACCATTTGAGATGCTCCCAAAATGGACATGGTACCAGTCTCAGCAATGTGAAGTGCATGACTTTTGGCTGGTTTTCAATGTCTGCCAAATCCATCTACGCCATTGTTATGTAACTTGTTCTGCTAACAGGACACTAATGTAAAGCGCATTGAGACGTTATTGTAAAATGCGCTATATAAGATGCTTCAGGCCAAAACCAGTCACTAAGGATCGGGCAGTTCTCAGAAATAGTGAAATGACATTAAAAATGTAGACAACAGAAGTTTCAGCCTCAGTGTCAATATGATGTGATGTCTTACACTTTCTAGAAAATCCTAGAAATTCCTCGAAAATCACTCAAGGGGTTTAGGATTAATTCCCAAAACAATGCAACATTTTTCTCTAACAGATCGAGCTGTTGATGGGGGCAACGAGGCCTCATCTCGACCAGTCTCCAGAGACATCACTAAGGAGAACATTAAGATGGAGGAGATTGAGAAGAAGATGCCGGAACGCTCGGCCAGCGCCCAACCGGTCGAGGTCAACAAACATACCTTCTTTGCTCATCAAAGAGTAAGTACATGAGCTTAGAATCTCTAATATATTACCTGGGGAAGAGGTGGGCTTATCAACACAACCTCTTTCTCACTGTAGTTTGGATGTGTTGATGTGTCGTACGTCTTGCGGACGTGACATGCCCAAATACATTCCTTCAGGTGGTTGTTCTAATGTTAAATTATCCACTAGGCTAGACCGCTAGGTTTGCCCTACATGTATTAGGCAGTTTGTACGAGAAAACCAGGCTTTCTGCAAATTTTCACTCAACCACACTGGCTTTGTCAAGTTATAGAACAAAGAGACATTCCAGAAGCTTATGCCCGCGTACTGCATCTGTGTGGAACTCCTTGCCTTACTGATAAGGTATGAGTTTTTTTCAGTACGTTTTACCCTCCCTCTTCTGTTTCCATTCTCACTTGCTCCAGTTCTCAGCCTTTGTCCCGCCAGTCAGCATGGGCTACGACGAAGTAGGGATGACCCACATGGCGTCGCTGTCGCTGTACCACCAGCGGCAACTCCTGCAGCAGCAACTACAGCAGCAGGAAGCCCAGACGCAGGTTGCCCTGGCCCAGGTCCAACTACTTAAAGATCAACTGTCTGCAGAGACGTCAGCCAGAATGGAATCACAGGTCAGTGGGTTTTGCATTTGTTATTCCGAGTTCAAGAAGTTAGTGACATTCTAATAATCAGTTGCTATTACACCTCCTGAGGGTTAGCTCCCGAGGGTTCTAGCTACCTCCCGAGGGTTCTAACTAGATCCTGAGGTGAAGCCAAGGTAACTATTTTGTAAACTGCCAATAGCAAGGGGAGCTAATATTGACTGTCCACCTAAAATAAACCTTGTTGTATTTGTTTGACTATACCTCAAACATATTCAGTTGCATCTTTATTGTACCTCTAGTTCGGAAACATTTAGCTCGGGAAAACAATGGTTTGACATTTACTAGTTTAATTAAGGAATAGACCCCTTGCGTTTGACTTCACAAAGACAAATAGCACTCTCGCTAAGGTATAAGGGAGACTGCTTATTGGCTGAAAGTTATGTGCGGCTCGTAGACACGCTTGTGTTTCCATCGTTTGTCAGCCCATGCAAGGGGTATACACATGAAAGGGTTATGCATTTTATTATCAATGTGTTTGATCATTTCTGTCGCCTACAGGCACGTATCCATCAGCTCATGGTCCACAATCGTGAACTTCTGATGCATCAGCAGGAGTTGGTTCTCCACATCCAGGAGCTGGAGATGAGATTTACCGGTACCACGCACAACCCCGGTAACACGCACAGCCCCGGTAACCCATTCACCAACAACATCTCGGCGATGTCACATCCTACTGAGGGGGTCACGCCCAGGTCTGGCGGGGTCCTACTGCCAGAGTTTGCCTCACTCGCTGACAGCCTTCCTTTCGATCTGGTAGACCAACAAGTCGAGGAGGAGCCTGAAACAGAGGATCTCTTTGATAACTACGAGGCTATCAAAAAGCATCGGGAGGAGACGAAGAGGTTGAATTTAGCTGAGAGGCAGGCTAGAGATCGAAGTAGCAGCAGTACCACGGATAGTAACAACGACCTCTTCAGTCATGGTCCGACCCTTCCAGATGGTCACAACCTCGACGACTACGATGATAGTTATATAAATGAGAGCCAGGAAGAGCTTGTCACAACGAGCTTGAAGAAGCTGAACATTCTCTCAGATCCTCATGATGGGGACGTATTCGGGACTGAAGAGAACATGTTTGAGACGCCGACGATTGAGCGGCCGAAGAAGTACAGCAAGGAGCGTTCCTCCACGCCAAACGGAGGAATCCGTGTTATCGTACCGGTGTCTATGCAGGACTCAACGGGGAACAAACTGGAACTCAATGTCTCCCCGATACCAGAGGCTTCTTCCAGTAAGTCTCCCGCCGAGCAGCAGCAGCGGCGGCAGAAAAACGGCACCAGCAGCTCAAAGCACGCGAACAAGCTTGACATCTCAACCAACAACAACAACAGCAGCTGGCTCACCGACTCATCAGGAACACTTACGGAGCAGTCGCCAGTTAACATCAACTTAAACCACAATTCGCGCGGCCAAAGCGCCTCAGACTCTAGACTCACTGAGGGCACTCTCCAATATCCAAGACCCGTCTTACACTCAACATCCCTCAACATCCAAAGTCCTGGTGTACAATCCGACGGAAGCATGAGTCCCTTTGGGAATGAGTTATCGATACCGGAAACCAAACTCCACATCAGTTTCTCAGATGATGAGAACACAGAGAACTCGGAGGACTCTGGGGTTCCCCGGCCTCCTCGAGCCTTAGAGTCAATGAACTTTGACGAATTGGAAGTATTGGAGACATAGAGAATGTAGGAACAAACGAGTGATCAAGGAGGAGAAATCTGCACTGGCCAAATTGTAAATATAATAAAAAATGCTGAGGGAATGTTCAACATTGCAGCTATTTGTAAATAGAATTCCAAGCATTTTGTGCATGTACATGGTAGATGTTTAACTGACAATGTGCACTTGATAATTGTTTCCAGTTTATGAACTGAGAAGCTGTTGAAACAAAAGCATTGGTGTTTTGTGAGGATTGTGAATTTGATTCTAACTAATTTAGTCTTAGAAAGACTAAATGAAATACTTACGGGAGTCTTTTGTGGACAATTAGGGGAAGCAGACTTTGTTGGGTAAATCCATTGCTCTTGTAAAATGTGCGCACGCTTAGAAAAGCTTGAACTATCAAATAATGAGTTGTTGAAAACTGCTTATCGACTCGAAGGATCATTGCAAAAAATAGTCAAGGGTCTGACGTTTAGATCCTAACAGAGTCTTCCTTGGAGAAAGACAATACAACACATGTAGAGTGGTCTCAGTTCCATTTGTGATAGACGAAGCATGGACCATTCATGATAACAAATACACGACCGAAAGTCGGTCTTGTTAGAAATCCCATTTTGAAAGTAAGCAACCTGCCGCTGTTAGGATAGCTGACTTACTTATTTTGAGTGGGATGCACACCACCAGCTTGACGGGGATTCAGGAACAGGTATGCTTGGTCCTTTCCAAGGCGGTTTGATTGGCAGGGCTTCATGGATGAATCTATTAATACCCTTATTAAAATTGACAAATCAATATATAAGTTTGTCTTTGTATTCTGCTTGTAAAGTACTTGCATCAGACAACCCTGTATTAATTAAAAGTTCTGTTTGTTGCTTTTAGATTTGATTCATAAAAAGCATTGTGTTTTAACCTGTCAAATCTACTTGGTAATTTGACAGATGTTAAAAGTCCTGCCTGGACTTGACATCTCATCCCAGGCAGTGTTAGTTTTAAAGTTGAATTAAACGGTGATTGGATCTTGGATGTATTTTGTTGGTAATTCATCGCATCACCTGTGTGTGTATCCGCTGCATGCCCACATTTTTCACAACTTCCAGCTCCAAATCTTTCTTACCAATCACCCATTTCATCGTTCATAAGTATTTTTTATGACAGAAACTCTTAGAAAACCTTCATTCTTTGAGGAACATGTAAACAAATCCAATTATTAAACTTTTCGTGCATAAATAAGAAAAACTAGTTCAATGCAACTCCTATGGTCTTCTGGTAGTCAGTGGCTGTCAACAACATTTCTAAAATTCACTGTTATCCGATGGTATTTCAAACTTGACCATTTTGTTAAGCTATAAAAAATGAACTTGTTTAACACCAGATGAATTTCTCAAGACTTTTCTCAGAAAACTTGGTTGACCTTTTCACACTTGAATGTAACCCTTGCAAACTCCCAGGACAGAGCTACACCTGCTTGGAAGTAGGGTTAAGCAAATGAACCCTGGGCTTAGCATACTGGGGGTTCATTTTTCACAGGAATGCTGCATCAATTGTGAACCAAAACGGGTAAATTTCCTGGGGTGATATATTTATTTATTTTATTTTTTTTGGGGGGGAACTGGCTTGGTAGTGTGAACAGAAAAGAAAGAGTTGCACGTTCAGTTTAATCGCATGATATGATATGATTTTCCAAAGCAGCTTCTTTGTTTGTTATCTCTATGTTGAAGCTACTATTTCAGAAGTGATAATAACTGTACAAAATTCTTAAAATGTAAAAAGGGTGGTTTAAAATGTTGTAGTGAACACAAATGTGAAACGTCAGACCAGCTTGTATGTGTGTGTGGATAGTATTCAGAAATTTAAATTATGCTGCCGACTTTGTAGCATGAAAAGTATGAAATAAAGCAAATTCTTCCCCTTAACACCTTTTCGGTCTCTCTAAACTTTTGCTCAAGTTTTGAAGGGAAAGTTGGCTACATTGTACATATTTTTAAAGCAAAATCTGTAGATGTTTTGTACATTTAGTTGAGCTTACTTGGCTGTATAAAGAAAAGGCTGCGTGTTATCTGTGCACAAAAACAGGGTATTTATCAGTTATGAGGGGGAACTTTAAACAACCGTTTTTCATAGCAGGTAAACATGCAAAGGTTTGTGTGAAATATTTTTGATAAGTATAGTTTTGTGGTGGGTTTTTTGGTGTTGTAAACTTGCCATAAAATGAATGAAATTTGTTGAGGCAGCTCGTTATTTTTCTCTTTCTCTTTCTTTTGTACATTGTGTAGATAATCATTGACAAGTTATTCTTGTTATAACATTTCTTCAGAAAATTCCACCGAATGTAAATTAACTATTTGTCAGAGTAGGCTGAAGTTAGTTTAAAAACTGAGACAAACTTTTGAAAAGTTGAAAACTTAGAAAAAAGTAACTCTTATTTAAATGATTTCATTGAAGGGGTGGGCGGATATTTTTGAAGAACAAAATGGTTAACACAAAGCATGGATTGTGGTTAGTGTGTAGTCATGTAGTTGGGCACGTTTTACTGAGGAGGAACACAGACAAAAAAGTTACTCCCAAATTCTCAGTTACTCCCAAGTTCAGATTTGAGTAATACAACTTCAGAGTTGTAGTTTGAGAATAACTTCTCCTGAGTCATTCCTGACAGGAACAGCAAGCTCAAATTGTAGATGCTGAGACTTCTCATGTGTTCTCGATTATGAGTACTACATCTTAGATTTGAAATCAAAGTAATTGTAGGCAAGGTTTTTCCTCAGGAGTAATTTAGTTGTTGAGTATTACAATCTTAGATGAAGTCTTAGTGCAACAACCTCAAGTTGTAGGCAACTTCTCACGAGTTCTTCATCATTAGTAGTTCAACCACTATGAGAAATACAACCAGGGCCCTACTTCATGGCTCTGCATATTGCCGAATTTTGCGCTTACGATCACCATTCTCCACTTACTAAGTAAGTGACGAATTTCTGCGCTAGCTGTAAGCGAAGAGTGCCCAGTAACGCGGACTGCAAGCCAACATTTTCTGCTTACCCGTGAAATACCCTTGACTTAAGCTCGGAATTCCCTGCTTGCGTAAGTGCCAATTCTTGCTAACGGCACGCAGAGTAGTACAACCATGTGTTGAAGTCTGAGTTTTAAAAAAAAATCAATTTGTTGGCAAGTTCACTACTAGTGAATCTTTGAGTAGTTAAGTGTTTCAATCTAGAGTTGAAGTCTTAAAGCAAAGATGACCTCTCATGAGTTCTTTTGCATATGAGTAGTACAACCAAGAGATCAGGTCCGAGTACAACAAACTCCAAGTACAATGCTCATGAGTCATTTAATAGTTAAGTATTACAACCTAAAGCTGGAGTCTTATAAGGGCAATATCACACAAGGAAGTTTACAGGCAACCAGTTCCAGTCAATACCCAAGAAGAACCGGCATTCTTGTATCAAGTTGCACATAATATTCGTTGGTATTGTAAGACATGGTTACAGAAACAACTTGTGTGCGACCAAAGTGTTTCTTTTGCATGCAGCGTAGTTGTTGGCCTCTAAGTTGCCCATACAAACTGCCCTGTATGACAAGGCCCTTAGTGCAACAAACTCCAATTGTTCTCAATTGTGAGTACTACAACCTAGAGTTAGAAGTCTGAGTACAACAAATTCACATTGCAGAAGAGCATGCTTCTTATAACTTATTGAATACTAGCTCATTCTTGTAATGAGGTAACATTGTTTGTAAATAATTGCATTGAAATTAAGTAATTTTAAAAACTATTTAGATAGTGTCTTGGCTTTTTTTACATGTCAAAGCACTCAAAATCTTCAATGTAAGTTAAGACATAAAACAAATTTCTAAGATCTAATGTTTCATCTGTCATGTTGAAGAAAATGCGCAACATCTTGGGCTCTGTTTAGCACAGAATTTGTCACCAGTGGCACCTGGGAAGACACATTCTTGTCTATGGGTCAGTAAGCATCGAGTTCCTGGGTAAGCAATATGGCCATGTTATAATGCTTCATTTTTATGATCTCAGACAAAACTAATTTGTCCCAAAGCCGAAACCAGGACCAAATTTCACAGCGCTTCTGAAGCAGCATTTGCTTAATAATCTTCTGCTGAGCAGGATACCAGTAACAGATGATACATATGACATGATATTTGGCTGGTAACCTTTTTCTGGTAGGCATAAACTTGTGCTTAGCTTCATTTTGTGCTTAACTGGGCCCTGGTTTTGCAACGGATAATAATAATAATAATAATAATAATAATAATAAAAAGTCATTTTTTTTATAGCATATCACCGTGAGGTTCCGATAAGAATACTTGTGATTTAAACAGGCTGATCTCTGATAATTGGTTAAAGTTACTATACAAAAATTATACATATTTTCATTTAGGGAGAGAAAGCTAGATGTCATTTATTGTTGATTTTGTGCATAAATTATTTGTAGAGACCACATCTTTTCAAGAACTAGTGTCTCAAAAGCGTTTGTTTTTTTCCTTACATTTTAATGGTTTATCTTGAGGAAGCTAAGTTTTTGTTTTCAGGGCATATTTATTTCTCAGAAGAAAAGGTGCAACAACGGAATGTGGGGAAAAAAGTTTCTTCGCCCCCCCCCCCCCCCCTTTTAACTAGTTGCCAAAATATAAATGATACAAAATAATACATGACCATTTCATCAAAGAAGGTGCTGTATTGTTTGTAGCCGCTTGTGACATCCTTGGCAGTTACAGCTATAGCTAAATCACTGTGCTCACATGCATTCCAGCATAGACTGTCCTTGGCAACAGCCATAGCAACACACACAGCCGTAGCCGCCAATCCAGTCACGGCTTTAGGGGCGCAAAATAGTCTGACACTTGGATTGGCGTAATGAGAATTTCAACTTATTATTGATAACTTACATTGGGAACAAGACACGATTGTGACATCATAGTAATGGTCTGTTCCTGATATCTCAGGGTGTCTTATTTTGGGACAAACTTAACACTAATTGAGCTTTCAGGTTTTTATTTTTAGTCTAATATCCAGCAGAAAACACCATTGTTGCACGTTTCCTTCAAAACAATGTTTTTGTTAATTTCTCATCTAATTCAGAAATATGTATTTTGTTACCACCTAGCTATGTATAATAACGTATTTAGAAGCAGAAAGTATAAATTTTAAACAGTAATTGTAATATAATTGTTTTAACAAAGTATTGTTCCTGATGCAAGGTTTGTGAAATATTTAAAATTAGAGCAAAGTGTATTTTTATGTGAGAACAAAATAAAAGAGTTTATATTTAGCATTTTAATTAGGACCTGCTGCATATTCATGTTTATATTAAGTTAAGGTCAAATGCGTTATTCATGTTTGGAGATGTTTAATTCATGTTTGGAATATGTTAATGAGATGTTAATTCTGTTGTGATGCACGTTTTTCAGGTAGATGCATGTTTGCATGGTTGATCAGTAATTATTTGTATTCAGGATTTTTGGAGTTATTTTACACTTAAATTTTAAAAAATATCTATTTATAGACCCGGATCTAATCTCATAGAGCTATTTAGGCAAACAAACTCCCTGCTTAGTAAGAAACAACTCATGTGACGCTGTCTTTCGGCTGGTATCCTTTTTTTGCGTCGCTAAGTAAAACTTGTCAGTGCTTAGCAAAGTTGTGTACATGAGCAGCTCTATGAAATTGGCCCAGCTTTTTTGTTTCTTAGCTGTGGAGCATTAGATATTAACAGTCCAAATGCAAAATGTGGGATGGTCGAATGCGAGTAGAGCATCAGTGTACAATTATTAGTGATCTACTGTGGTTGGCTAGTATCTATTTAATGGTCAGTTGTGCATGTAGGACCCAATTTCAATGCACCGCTTTTCTTACTATAGTAATTTGAACTTACAGACTTACTGAACTTGAGCAAAGTATCTACACTATCTGTGCACACGAAAATTGCACACAATCACATGTGATATTCTTCCTGCTTAACCTGATGTCCGATTTTTTTCCCTCAGAAAAAGCAGCAAAATTAGTATTAAAAACTGTGTGGTGTTGTGGCTGAGTGGTCTACTGCATCAGACTTAAACTGTGATGGTTGAATCATCGGAGTGTGGGTTCGAACCCTGGTCATGACACAAGGTGTCCTTGAGCAAGACACTCATCCATAATTGATTCTCTTAATCCAGGTGTATAAATGGAAACCCAATTTGAGTATTCACTTGGGACCAATCAAGTCATTGTACCTGACATTGTTCAAAATGGCAAATTGGGCCCAAGCCTATCTTTGATGAGCTGTCAATACAAATTGCATAAAAATTTCCAGTTTGAGAAATAAGTCAACAGAGAAGACTGATAAAACCATGACAGCTTTACTATACAAAGTGTCTAGCAGGCAGGTTTCGTTGTGAGGTCAACATTTGGATATGTTTGTATTCATGTCTTGCATATTATATGTATTCACCTTCTATGTTCTTGATTATATATTCATAACATACATTTGTGTTTTAGAAACATTCATGTAAAGTCAACATTAGTTGCAGTGGTAGACAAGCCAGTCTGTTTCAACAACTATTGTTT
>JAUELU010000030.1:3690005-3701221 GCA_032357145.1 Evasterias troschelii | reverse complement strand
AAAAAAAAAATCGAAATTTTTAAACATTGACTATTATGAATGGCCCCTAATATGTTATTCCTACTAATTAGCATAATTACAAAACTATTATGTATAAGGCTCTGAAACTTGGTGAAAATGTTAAATTAATGATGATATTAATAGTTTGCATAAAATCGGATATGCAAAATGTTGTGTTTTTAACAGATAGGACACTTCGTGGGACCAGCGACGAACTATGACCTTTATGATAATCTAGGCTACATGTACAAGTATTTGTACTAAGTACAGCACATCCCTAAAATACTATATTAATAATACTTAAGTATTGACATAAACTCTAAACTGCAGCTTTCTATATGTTCTATATGAGTTACAGGTGGCAAAGTTTACAGTAGATATATATTCACAACTCTTTTATGTAATAGTAATACTGGTAGTTTATATAGACATTCACATATGTCGTAGTTAATATTGCTTTTAAACCGATCGGACCCTGTTTCAATAAATTAAGTAAACTTGCTAGATATTACATGAATATGGAACAACCACCAATGCATGACGCTGAACGCCAAAATCAGGCAATGATGAAATGGCATTAAAAGTGAAGACAATGAAAACATAAGCCTTGATAACAGTAATGAGATGTCTCCAGCATTCTACATGGTTAAGAAATAGTTGTACTTTAGCAGACAACAGAAAATATTGCCTCCATGCCCCTTGGTGCTCTTAGAAATGATCCAGTAGATAGTTATATTTCTGTCATAGAGGTGCCTTTTGATAAGGAAGAACTGCCTTGCCCTTACACGAACGAAGTATCGGGCCTAATTAAGTGTTGTTTGAAAGCTCTTCTTCTTACCAATTTAATGAGCAAATAAACACAGTTTTGAGTTTTGGTCACATCTGCAACAGTCTGCACTAGACAATCATGCACTTATTGCACCTTGGTTTCTTTGTTTTTTGTTGGGGTGTTTGTTTGTTCGTTTGTTTTTAACTGTAAGGAAACAATCTTTTGGCTGAGAGACCGATTTTATACAACTGTAAAGCAGAAATGCTGCTTAACAATCTCGTTTGCTAAACAAAAACTAGCAGGGAACCAACCACAAACAATGTACATGAATGAAGTACTTTTGGCTGGTAACTCTCTGTTTTTGTGTTAAGCAAGACTTTTTGAGCGTTCAACAGCCGCAGAATTCGGCAGTAAGCAGAGCCATGAAATTTGGCCCAAATCTCATCTGTGGCAGGAATGGAATGTTAATGTTTGCGTAATGTTTAGTATTGATCCCTTAAGTCGTCACACATCCAGCTTGTCCTCTATTTTGTGGGTTGAGACTTAGATAAGATTGGTATACCTGGCCAGGTGATAAGCAATTGTTATTTGGGCCTACCGTTCTCAATCCTCCACTATCCTCAACTCTAAGGTTACTTAACACCAACATGTCTGAAATTAGATAAGATTGGTATGCCTGGCCCAGGGTTACCAATCTCAATCCTCCGCAATCCTCAAACTTCATGAACAAGATTTGGGAGGGCTTAGAAGGGTTAAAGTAAAAAATTAAAAAAAGGGCAAATTGTCGTCATTAAACCCTTTAAGTCTACAACAGAACTTCAAACTGAAAGGGTAATAGGAAGACTAACACATTTTTGTTTCTTTGGTTGTAACTTACTGAGGACACTTCCATGGCTTGGTTACTCAACCCTCTTCATGTGGATAGTGATGGTCTGTCCTGTAATGCTTTTTTCAGGAGGACCACTACATCGTCATGACCTGAGGTTGAATCAAAAAATAAAAATGAGGTTGAACAAAGAAAAAATTACTAGAGTATGACTTGAGCCCATGACCTCTGGATTAATGTGCCAGCACTCTACCAACTGAGCTATCTAGTTCTGCTGTTAGAGGTCTCCCAATTTTGTCAATATCTTTATTTGGGGTGCCAGTCAGAAGCCATAATACCACCGTTAGCTGCTGTATAGCCCGGGCTCACACCCAAGATAACGATACAAACCTGAGAAGAGGCAGAAGAGGGGTGCCTTACTGGCATGTGACTTTTTATTTTTAATATCAAGTAATAAACCAAAGCTGAAAGTGACTGGGTAAATTTTAAATAACTTTGGATGAACGAGGAAAATATGATTAGAGAGGGATTTGAATGTCCGGATTAACGTACCAGCGCTCTACCAACTGAGCTATCTAGCCCTATGTTGGAAGTCTCCCTATTTTGTCAATATCTTTGTTTGGGGGTGCCAGTCAGAAGCCAATTAACCTGTAACTGCTGTATAGCCACGGAACACACCCAAGTTTGGTAATTTGGGTGCCAAGCGTCTTATAAGCAGGAAATTATGGTAAACTGGCACCTGCGAGGGGTAGAGATTGTTGATGTGAAATCTGATATGCTTCAATCGAAGTATCTTTAATTTTAAGTATAACAAGCCAGACTGTACTCAGTGTTGTGTTCATTATATAATAATAATAATAACGAAAACTTATATAGCTCCAAAGTCCGCCTAAAAGACGCCCAAGGCACTTCACAGAGATAAAATTTTAAAAGGTAAGGCAAAAACACTAAGAAATTGACCAAAAAATTGAAGAAATTCTAAAGCAACAGTACGATTGTAAAAATCACTATTAAGTCTTAAAAACATTCCCCAAAAGCTGGACCAGCCAGTTGCAGAAGCAAAACAATTTACAACCTGAGTAAACTAAAACTTAAAACCCACAGTAAAGGTAGTACAGTCATTTAGAAAACAAGTGGATCTTCAAAAAGGCATCGAAGGAAGCAATGGATGTGAACAAGGATATCTCAGTTGGCTGGCAGTATCTGAAATGGTTCTACACATATAGTACATGTTTCTTGTATGGCACTCTTAACACCACTGACATGAACTGTATGTTACGCTCATTAATTTAGCTATTTCGGTTTCTCGCACAGCCAGAACTGTTAGAATGGGAGACTTTGGAATTCTAGGTGGCAGCAGTACCACGTAAATTTTATCGTTTACACAATTCTGAGCATGCGCACATTTCCAAGAACGACGGACTTCCCTGGAAAGTATGCTGCCACCTAGTGTCCCCAGAAGTTTCCAATTTGCAACCAGTGGACTAAAAAGAATTACCTTTCTCACTTGCCCAGACGAGACATGTCTGTTTCTTAGCCTGGCTGGCCATGACATCATCATTACAAGCTAAATCCAGGTTTGCTCCTTGCTCTATCAAGAATTGCACGAATGGGAGCCTGCCGTGGTAGCAAGCACTGTGTAATGCTGCAATGAGAACATTCAAGCAAACATTGGTTCAAAGTTTGTGTTGATGAATAACTTAGACCGTGTCTGAATACACCTATCCATTAAGCCACGCCCATTTCTCATTAACCAATCACAACTGCACAATCTGATCACCATTTGAGCCGTTTGGTGGTCTTTGCACTAATGTGATCGAGTTTCACGGCTGTGATTGGTTAACTCAAAAGGAGGCGGGGCTTGATGGATCGATCTATTGGCGGCTACAGCTACGGCTACGGCTACAGCTAGATATAACACCCATAGCAACAGTCGCAGCCATAGCTGTAGCCGCCAATTAGAGTATGGCCTTACTAACAACACACAAAGAACACATCACTTTTGCTAACAAAAAAACTGATAAGCAATATTTTCTACTCAAGCGGTTCTATGAAATTGGACCAGTATCCACACTTGATGTGACCCAGCATGAAATAACAAACCTGTGAAAGTTTTCAGCTAAATCAATCATGAGAAAACAATGAAAAGCCCATTATATGTTTTCACTGTTTTCACTGTTTTCCAACACAAGATTTTTTCCACCAGTGATAAATACTTATTATGTATTTTGTTTCCTAAAAACTAAATCATTTAAAACAAAACTGTTTCAAGGTAAGTTTTCCACCATTACCATCCTTATACCACCATGTTAGTTATTTGCAAATCTATGAGCATTTCTACTTTCAATCTTACCAATGTTGTGCACACCCTTTAAGTAAAGTTCAGACCTTTAGGGTAGAGACTATGACCTGGGACAAATTTCACAAAGAGCTAAGATTGGTCTTAACTGTGTATAAATCTTAATTGCCACACAAAGTGTGATGTCACAATAAAAAATCACTATGGAAATAATGACTGATGACAACTCATCCTGAGATCATTCTTAATGCTTAGTGAAATCGACCCCAGGAAGTTGGAGCCCAAGACCACAACAAAAAGGTCAGAAGTCAAAGCATGAGACCGAAAGGTCAGGGGAAAAATGTGTAGCCTAAAAATTAATCATGACAATAGTTTGAAAAATGAACATAGAAAATTCAAATGAGATTATTTACCTGTGTGTCCGTCCCGTCCTTGGTAGTTGATATCAACACCATTCTGTTCCGATAGAAACTTCACCAAATCCATGCTCTGGCCAGAAGTACAAGCACTGCAGTGAAATGAGACAAGGTCAACAACAATGACTACACTTCTGTGGGCTTGGATACATTTTCTGGAATCCCAGGTTGAACTGGTTAAAACACAACAGTTTTGTTTGATGAAAATCTCATCATGTTAATGAATGTGATCTTGGAGGCAGTTACAGGTTGAATGGCTTAGAACATAGATATTGACAAAATAGGGGGACTGCCAAAATAGAGCTAAATAGATAATGAGAAAAGACTTACCAGTGAAGAGGTGCTTCACTGAAAATGTTCTCCAAGGTGAGGCATTCTGGAGTCATTCTTGGTAAGAGCTGCTTGGTGACTTCAATCTTGCCATGGTAACAAGCTCTGCAGAAGAATGGGTTTTATTATTATTATTATTTATATCATGCAGATCTTTGTTGGCGTGTTGTGGCCTTGCGTATAAGAACACCGAACTCAAGCTCTGGTGTTTCTGATCAGCAGAGTGTAGGTTTAAGTCCTGGTCATGATACTTGTGTCCTTGAGCAAGACACTCAACCATTATTAATTTGTCCTTCAGATGGGACGTAAAGCTGTAGGTCTCATGTGTTGTGTAATGCAAGTAAAAGAACCCAGTGCACTTAATGCCCCGGTGTTCCTAGTTTGATTGGCTGCATATTGCGCCAAAGCACCTTATAAACCATTACATGGTGCTATGTAAAGGAATAGGTCTCAAACTTCAAAAATGTAGCTCCACATACATTGCTGGAAAAAAATACTGAGTGCTTTGATATGCCGCTAGGGTATAATAAAGCACTACATAAGAACCCATTATTGTTATTATTGTTGGGGACCAAGTGGTCTAGTGCAAAGGGCTCCAGCTCTGGTGTTGGAAGACTGGAAAGGCCATTGGAAACTCCTGATCAGGGAGAGCATTGATCTAAAATATTTGCTTCATTTAGGGCATTACTTTGTTTGTCAAAATTTGGGGTGGGTGGGTCAAAACAATTTTCAAAAATAGATAAACATTTTTAAACACTGACAATTCTGAACGGCCCCTTAGTTGATTGTTCACTGCCTTTTACCTCTGTGGACCCAAAGTTGGATCCTGTTTTATACCAAAGCCTTGCATGTGCATTGGGTTTTCAGTTCCTTCTTGATTGCATGGGTTTTCCCAAGTTGGTGTTTTCCTCCGAAATCTAAAACTGAGATTTCTTCAACCTTGTCTGTTCCCAGGTATCTTCAGGCCTACAGGTCACTGTGAAAGGCACTTTTGAGGGTTCCCTTGGTTTCAATACCAGAAAAATATAAGAGTAATCTATTAATTTGTACTTTTATGAATTTGCAATCATTGTACGTATTCTCAATTTGAGCCTTTGGCTTCCATATTGCATCTGTGAATGAGTCAATGATAACAACACTTCTGCATATTTAATTATTTCCTTCGATTCTTGAAATTGACTTACACGTGCAGGGCAGTGTCTCCATAGATATTGACCTCATGAACTTTGACACCAGGGAAAGAGTCAAGAAGATAGTTGAGAATCGCTAAAAGTCCCATTCTTGCGCAAAAGTGCAGTGGCGTGTTCTGCTCATTGTCTTGAGTATTAACTGAAAAAAACAAGAATGCTCAGCGTTTGATTGGCTACCAAAACTAATAAATAACTGACAGTTGAAGTCAATGACTGTACAACGTCTTCACTTATCATGTACTGCACATTTATTGATTGAACCATTTAAATCGTTCTCGCAAAAACACATAATGCATGTGACATTTATGGGCTTCAAAAGCCAACAAACTTGAAAATCTAGTAAGGTTTGCTGTAACACCATGTACACAAATATCTCTTATGAGATATGGTGGTTCTGAAAAGACTGGTGGTATACCAACTCAACAATTCTATCCTTGTACCGGACTCCTTTTCAGAAGAAGACCAGCTTTGTACTGAAGATGATCAGAGCATACTGCTGGAAATGCTACGTTGGTTCACCACCAGGAGTGCATTTTGGCGAACCCAACCAGAAACTGGTTTGAGCTTTGGTCATTGGTTGAACGTTTTTTCGCGTGTTCGGTTGAACCGCGGTCGGTGACGCGGCTGTTCCGACCAAACCGTAGCCGACTTTTTGGGTCGGTTACCTGTCATGGTCGTCTAAACATGCCCCTGTTCTCTCCAGAACCCCAACAACTCATAGAAAGAGATTTATGTACATGGTGTTACCACAAATTGTTTTCTATCTCCATCAAGCAAATTTGAAACCAAACTTAAGCTTGAAAGTATAATTTGAGAAGTTATTGGTTGCAGAGATGAGATCCTACATGTATATTGTGAGTGAAATACATGTAGTTCATAAAGGTTGAATTCAGTTTTAAAAACTTGTCGGCAACAAGGTCACATGACCAATATGCAAATTATGTCTCTGATTACTGTGTGTAAAGGTCTGGAGCTGCTTAAAGCACACAAAACAGCTAAGCACAACTCTGGTTACCAGGATAAGATTACCCACAAAAATACCATGCCACATGCAAACACTGTGACTGGTATCTGGCTCTATATTTTTGTTGAGCAAAAAATTATTGAGCATAATTTTCAGCTCTATAAAATTCAGCTTTTTCTTTGTACTTTGTCTTCAAATAACATACCATCAGCTTTGTTGTTCTTCCTGCCGGTTACCAACAGTTCTGTAACAGTCAAGAAGCCCTGAGCGCATGATACATGAAGGGGCCTTAATCCGACCCCACCACCAACGTTGATGTCTGCATTGTGGTTGATCAGACACTTTACGACCTATGGGAGACATTTTTCGCAACAAGAGAAAGAAATTCTATAATGCTAGTTTCTCCAAAGCTCTTTTGATACCCTTGTTCCTGTTGGTAAGGGTGATGTATACCAGGATGGAAGTTTATATTTGACTGAAGGCCCGAGGCCAGAGATTTTAGCATCGGGCCATTAAACAGCAAGACAGGACAAGTCCAGTGGTCTTTCCATTTCTGCTGAGTATCAAGGTTTAATCAAATTTTCTTTTAGTGTTTGTTCAAAAGACAAATAAACTACTCTCTCTCTCTCTAGTTGACCGAGGTCTGGTAAGTGTTGAGATTTGCCCATTCTTGTCTATCCCTCATTAAGTTTGGATGATCAGCTGGAAGCACCCTGATGTCCCGGCAACTACATCTGTATAGCTGAGCATTTCTCCTTCCATGATTTGGTGACCAGGTGATCAATAAAATACTGATGGCTTCATTTAACCGTTAAGACAATTTGGAAACAAACCTGAATATTGTTTTATGGTTAAACGGTTTACCAGTGAACTGTCCCAACCCTAGTTCCACCATGACCAACCTGTGCAATTGAATAATTCCAATCGTCAATCAATCACTTAAAAAACGCTATGGAAAGCATGAGGGGTTAAACAAATGAACAGAAAGTAACAACACCTGATCATGACCAAAGAAACAAGCAGCGTGAAGTGGAGTAAACATGAGGACATCTTGAGCATACAGATCAGCTTCATACCTCAGCAGAAGCTCCACAACCTACAAACAAGACAGCAATAAAAAGTCATCAATGCATGTAAATAATCGCATCTTTAAGTCATGTCTCTCACAGTGAGACTTTGAAGAAGGTATTTGAAAAGATCACCCCATCATTTCCCATAATGGAAATAGATTGCATCTTTCATAGGTGCCCCTTCAGAGAGCCTTAAAAGATGGAGTTGGAAAATATCACCCCTAAAGAAAATATAATTGTCCATTTCCAAAATGGAAATAATCACATCTTTCAGTGGTGTCACTCTTAGAGAGCCTGTGAAGGAGTTGGAAAGAATCACTCCCTCATAAATAATAGAATTGTCTATTTCCAAATATGGAAATAATCTCTTCTTTCAGTCATGCCTCTCTCAGAGAGCCTTTGAAGGAGTTTGAAAATATTACCCCCTCAAGATAATAGAATTGTCCATTTCCAAAAATTGAAATAATTTCATCTTTCAGTAGTGCCCCTCTCAAAGAGCCTTCGAAGAAGAACTAGAAAAGATCACCCCCCTTACGAAAATAGCATTGTTAATTTAAAAAAACGCAGAAATTGCGCTCCTTATAGCAAAGTGAAGCCTGTGCAGCTGAGTGGCTAGGCGGTGACCCAGTTGCCATGGTCACTTCCTTGTGATTGGTTAAGGCACCAAGCAGGGAATGCAACTTCAATGTCATAATCTTGATCATGTGGTTTGGGAGTTACAAGTCTCTGAAACTTTTGGCATCACCTTTTTGCCAGTATAACTTTGAACCTCTGTAACTTTGATTTGGACACATATTATCTTTTACCTTAAATAAAAATAATAGTGGCTTCTTATACAGCGCTCAAATCCGTCACTCAGTGACGCTCAAGGTGCTGTGGCGTAATATGCAGCCAATCAAACCAGGAACACCGGGGCGAACCCCTTCTCTTTTCGATAAGTGCACTGGGTTCTTTTACGTGAGTTAGACAAAATTTCTTTTACATGTATTACACAACATTACCAAAGACGCAGTAATAATGGTTAGATGTCTTGCTTAAGGACACAAGTGCCACGACCGAGACTGGAACCCACACTCTGCTGATCTGAAACACCAGAGCTTGAGTCTGGTGCTCTTATCCGCTGCCATACAACACGCCAATAAAGTTAAAACTTTTATTATAAATATATCTACTTTGTGGAATGAACCAACCTGAGCGTGACCTTCTAGGCTGGCTAAGTGAAGAGCAGTGATGGATGCATAGCTTATCTGTCTTACGTCAGCTCCACCGATAAGTAAGTCACTCACTAACTCAATATCACCCTTTGCAATTAGAAATTAATCAATACAATACACTGATTAGATATATCAATAAACTTTGTTCAAAGGTCCTGATGGTCTATGGCTAAAATGTTAAGAAAATTTCCACTAGACCCACAAGTCTTAATAACTATGAACTTTAACTTAACTGAATCTGCAAAATTGTTAAAAGGCCAAAATACTTCTTTTGTGTTTCATACTTGCTTCATTTTAAGAAGATAGTTTGGAATTTGAAAAACCTTAAGTGTGTAGCTTTTTTTTTTTTAGCAAGAGTTTGGGCAACACTAGAGAGCAGGGCTTGTTAAGTTTTGGGGTTACTAGCCCATTGCTAAAAGCACTGAACCCTGGCCTGTGGTACAGTGGGTATTTCAAAACACAATGGTGTGCAGAGTGTGTGGGGGATTCAAACCCAGTCCCACATAGGCAAGGAAACGAGTTGAATGTGTACAAACTAGGAGAAGCCCAGGGAAGCTCAGGTGTGTAACCCAATTAAACCAATTGGGGATCAAACTCATTGTTGTGGCCCAGAGTGTGTGGGATTCGAACCCAGTCCCACATAGACAACAGACTAGTACTTAGAGTTGAATCACTAGGCCTAGGTCTCACCTTATAACTCGCAATATGCAGAGGTGCAAATCCCCTTGCACTCAGACTATTGATGCGTGTACCTATTCTAGCTAACAAGCGTACTGCACTCTTGCACCCTAGGTATAATACAACAAGAAATTGTTAAGCAATATTTAAAAATATTAAACCGCAAGGAAAACTAACTAGGTAAATTTGAAATAACTTGGGGTTGAACAAAGACAAATTTACTAGAGAAACAGGATTTGAACCTGCGACCTCCCAAGTATAGTTCTGGCACTCCACCAATTGAGGTACCTTGTTGGCGGTCTCCCTACTTTGTCAATATCTTTGTTCAGGGGTGCCAGTCAGAAACCATTCAACCTGTAACTGCTGTATAGACAGGGATCACACCCAAATGTTTTCGATACAGCCTGTGAAGCTGCAGCAAAGGGATCACCTTAAGGGGATGCAATTTCATTTTTCAAATATCAAGTATAACTCACAAGAGATACTGACTAGGTAAGTTTTAAATAATTTTGGAATGAATAAAGAAAAATTGATCAGAGCTGAAATTTTAACTGCAACACCCGGTCAATATAGCTCTCTGAAGCTAGGCCCAAGTAATTGATCTGTGGCAGTCAATTATGAGACTCACCTCCATCCATGCAGCACAGGTGCAGTAATGTGTGCCCGCCACTCTCAGTCTTCTCATAAATATTTGTGTCATCAATTAACTGTAAGACCTCGTCAATGTCATCATCACTGCAAAATATTAAAAAACATATTTAGCATGCCTTTGGCCTCAGCTTTAAGTAAAGTAGAGCTAGAAAACTGTGCAGTTAAACTTGTTGATGTACAATGTATTAATGGTAGTGTTCACAACCAGTTTATTAGTCAGATCCAGTTACATCCACAAAGCTCAAAAGTAGGTTAAAACATTTTTAAAATGTGTCATTCACATCTGAAAAGAAAGAAACATGAGATTTTAAACAAGTAGGTTGGACAGTTTGTAATAACCCACAGGGTAACTTAAGAAGTGGTGTTTACTAGCCGGAGCCCGTAGCAGTTTTTACCAGACAATGTACGCTGGGCTAGTGACAAGGGTTAGATTTTCATTCACAATGCAAGTGATTCGCAGTAGAGTGCGCCCTCTACCGTTTGGTCAGGAGAGAGAGCTTTCAAAGTGCTTCATTAAAATAGGTCATCAAGCTTTTCATCAACTCACAGCACCAGCTACATGTACCCCACCCCGATGATATGTAATGATAGCCAGTTTTTAAAGGTAGGGTATAGGTAATGACCATATAAACTTACTTAAGAGCAATGGGGAGCTGTTGACATTGTAAAACATTGTTAGGGGCCATTCATAATAGTCAATGTTTTAATTATTTTTTTTTATTTATTTTTTTTTTGAAATTGTGGGTGGGTGGGTCAAAAGAAATAACTGAAAATCGAAATTCAGTTTGTATTCATAAATAATTGGAATA
>JAUELU010000030.1:3471214-3482426 GCA_032357145.1 Evasterias troschelii | reverse complement strand
GGAAATTTTACCAGCAAAAATTGACTGGTAACCAGTCACAAACATGAATGATGTTTTGGCTGGTAAACAGTTTCTGCTAAGCCATTTTTTCCAGCTAAGCAATTTTGTTCTATGCTTAAACAGCTTCATTTAATTGTAGCCTTGAGAGGTTGGGTTAAGAGGGCATGCTGTTGACCACAACTATTTTACTTATTTTTTATCTAGGTGGAGAAGCTGAACTTCCAGTCAACGGGGGCGTCTGTCCCTCCCAACGTACCCAACCTAGAGGCGAACATCCTGATGCAAAACATCTCACGCATCGTCCAGGAGAATGAACGACTTAAGAAGGACGTGCTTGAGAAAGGAAACAAGATTGAGACGCAGAATGAGAAGATTGCTGAGCTCATACAGAGGAATCAAATGTAGGTAGAAGAATCAGAATGACCTGGATGAGGGGTCTGGGGTCTTGGGTGAGGGGAGGTTCATTTGAGACCAAGAAGGCTCATTCTAGATTCATTTGAGATTTAGAGAGGTCATTTGGTCCACAGTGGTTCTGTTTGGATTTAGGGATATCATTTTGGACTTGGAGAGATCATTTGGGATCCATTGTGTTTTATTTTGGATTAAGGAGGTTCATTTGGGTTCAGGGGGTTCATTTGGGTGAAGCAAAAGGGGTTCATTTGGGTTCAGGGGGTTCATTTGGGTGAACCAAGAGAGGTTCATTTGGGTGAACCAAGAAGAGTTCATTTGGGTTCAGAGTGTTCATTTGGGTAAACCAAGAGGGGTTCAGGGGGTTCATTTGTGTGAACCAAGAGGGGTTCTTCATTTGAGATGTAGGGAGTTCCTTTGGTGAATCAAAGGGAGTTTGTTTTGGATGTGGGGAGTTTATTGGTGAACCATGGGACTCATGTGGGATGTAAGGAATTCATTGGGTGAAGCAAGCATTTTATTTGGGTTGCAAGGGTGAACTGGGGATTCTCTTGGATAAAAGGGGTTCATTGGGTGAACCAATGGGTGCATTTGGGGTGTAGGGGGTTCATTGGGTGAAGCAAGGTGTTTACTTGGGGTCTAGGATGCCAAGAGGAACCATGGCTCAAAGGGACCCAAAGGGTACCATTGGGATGAACAGAGTTCACAGGAGATACAGAATGGTTCATTTTGTATCAAGCCATTTGGAATCCGGGGTTTCTGTAGAAAAAATTTGTTTTTTTACCATTTTGTGTCAGCATTTCCTTTTTGTCATTATTGTTTGCAATCCTCGCTGATTTAAACTGCATTCCACCCCTATCATCAATGTCCACCAACTCCAGCCGGTCTTCATTTACATATTGACTAGACTGGCATTCATTCCATTCAGCTCTTTGCTTTGGTTTGCTTCAATTAATCCTTGTGGCTGCTTTTTATAACTTGCTCCACCTCCCCAGACACAACAATGTTAGCAAGACAGTGAACAATGATCACAGCTTTGTCAAAAAGTAGGTTGCCTTGACCTGTGTGTGTCGTGCATCGGATGGCCTGCGCATGATGCTGATCTGACTTTAAATACTAGTTTGTTCTTAATTCTGGGAGGGATTGGCGTACCTTATTTTCTTTTAATGACTTCACGTACAATGTAGGTATTCTGAAAAATAATGTCTATGCCAAACCTCAATTATTTTTTTTTTTTGAGCTTCTTGAGTAATCATTTTCCGTTGAGAATATTGTTGTCCTAGTGAAACCCAGACTTGACAATGGATAGACATCAACAGTTTCTCAAGATTAGTCCGGAATTTGATGTTGTGTACATAAAATTTAGTAGGCACTCTGTGGTTCTTTACACTCGTGACAGGACATAGGACAAAGTAATTGACACCATGTAACAAAAATGGCTCATCACGAGGTGGCTTTAGTTCCTTTATACCATCTCAGCCCCCTGTGGAGTGTGCAGCCTTTGCTGCCGAATATGTAGCGCATCAAGCTAAATCAATCACAAGAACCGTCTCAACCATTACGGGTACTCATTTTTACTCCTGGGTGAAGAGAAGCAATTATCACTACCTTGCTCAAAGACTGTCATGAACAGGAATCGAACCATTACTCTGTTGAATCAGCCTGCAGACTCTAGTGCACTTGATTGCTCGGCCATGTGACAGTTTTAAAAAAGAATCTGCTGGGGTGGAAATGCCAGGCCATTAAAAAATTTGCAAGTTCATCGTTAATCTAACTTGTTGCTCTTATCTGATTGAAAGAAATGGCTAAGAGTTGCTTAAAAGAAAATTCGTAGAATTTTGAAAGTAATGTTTTTGTCTTGCCAACATACAAGTGGCCACTTGTATCTCAAGCCTCTGGTTTGGGGCAAAATGGATGTCTTTAAAAAGATAGGACCTTGATTTCAACAAGTTTCCGACTTGTTAATTCAAACCGTAATGCGCTCTCAGACAATGGGTTTTATGAGAACATCTCCGAGGTTTCAAGAGAGATCAAACTTGTTGATGTTGGAAAAAATAACAGTTCAATGTCTTAGCTTGCTATGTTTTAGTTGCATGACTCGTAAAAGTTAGCATGCCAATCATTGCATTATGTTTCTTTTAGCATATTGAGCTAAGCATTTTGTAGTGCTTCTTTTGACTGCATTATGATCAGTGCATGTTATTGACGGGCGACCCATGACCTTTTTTGCAGGAGCACGGTAGTCTTTGTGCCAAGGCGTTTCTAGTATGTAGTTGTGTCAAGTTTCACAGTGCAGTGTAAACAGAGTACAAAAATAACTTGAGAAAAGACTACAGTCATCCCTCATAACCGTACCTTCAAAAGCAGCTGTAATGACTCATTCAGACAAGTTACCTGAAAAAATCTGATGAATCTTTTTGAACTTTTTTCTTCTCAGATTTTGTTGTTGACCTTTACTGATATGCCCCCCCCTCCCCAGGACGTTGCCTCCCGCTCCTCCTTTCCCTTCATGTAGAATCTCTCTTGCTTCCTATTGCTCCAGTCATTTCGTACAATGGACATGTGCCTTGAAATATAACTTTTGTCCAGTCTGAAAACTGTGCATATCTAAGCCCATTTCATGGCTTTGCTCACTGTAAGCTAAAAATCAGCCTTTGCACTAAGCAGACAAAGTCCACACTCAAAGTAAGTGCATTTCATAGGTAAGCAAGGACTGCTCGCGGGTGCTTATGCGTATTTCACATTACCATTTTCGCTTATAATACACGGCTATTGCGGATTTGTTGGTGCTTACCCTGTAAAAGCAGACAATGGTATTGGTGACTGTAAGTAAGTCAAATTCTGCGGTAAGCAGATTTGTAGAACTGGGCACTGCATGCTTTGTTTCCTTTCTGTCTTGCTTTAAGCTTCACCTTGCTGTGATCCACCCCCCCCCCCCCCCCCCGATAACACAAAGACCAGAAGTTGGTTTTTATAATAGGAAATTGAATCTGTCAGCGTTGCACAGACACCTTTTGCCTGTTTAATAGATGTGTGAGTTGAGTGGTCAATTGTATTGTTGGAAGTCAAAGGTTAGGATGGTTCAAGGTTTTTTGGGGGGCGACTTGTCGTCAAGGAAGTAGTTTAGAGAATCACTTTGGTATGTGTGGAGAATGCCTTCAGTTTCAAAGCTATGGTGTGTGGCGCGTGAAATATGAAATGATTATTAGAAAATTGATAAACAATTTCGGACGCAGCGACTTAATTTTCTGACAATTGAAGTCCTCTGAAATCTTTCTCTTAAATTTCATTGACCCTCTGTCTTTTTCTTGTTGCCGTTCCCTGAAACTACATTTCCTCCTTTTATTTTGTTGAATTTCTTTTCATATTTTCTGTATTTCTGTATACTCTTTGACCAGACGCTTAACTTCCCTTTCAGCCCGCCGAAAAATGACTTTGCAGACATTGACGTTTGTGACATGTGGCTAGATGGACTACGGTAGTTATTTATTTGGGTTTTGTATGATGCATGAAATATTGCCTGTCTGCATTGGTCAAACGCATCGTAACAACCCACCACAAGAGGGCGCTGTAGTCTTTACCCACAGCTAGTTCATATTCACGCAAATCCACGGCAAAGTGTGATGTCAAAAGTGGATATTTACCGGATTTGGTCGCTGTTAGTTCAGCTTAGGTGATTAGCTGTACTTAAGGTGAATCATTTGCCTTAATATTCTTGTCACCAAACTGCACTTGGAATGTACTTGCAATGTGTATGAAGGATCTTTGAGTGGGCAAAGCTTTGAATATATTGGTTTGATTTGCAGCAACAGACCCCCCCCCCCGACATGAGCCGCCATCGCTGAGGTCAAACAATGATAACGCACCTGTGTGTATGTGCCACGCACAACTCTCAGCCAATGAGTTGTCTTTCACTGACCTCAGTGAGGGCGCTGTTCTAGATTATGATGTCGTATGCAATGGGCTATATTGAGCTTGAGATATTTCTGGCGATAAATGCAGAGGAAGTTGAAAGATTCAAATAGGTTGTGTGACATCGCAATGAATATATCTGCATACTTAAAAAAGTAGAATAATGAGAATCAATGCCACATACCAAAATGTTGGGTTTGCAACAATGTTCTTGTTTGTCTTGCTTTGAAATCAACCTCCACTGTACCCATATTTACATTGAGATGGATAATGTTGTACTGCAAACCAAACCAATATATCAGTGTGCCACCACTCCAGAAATCGGGGAAATATTTTAACTTGTCTCCATTTGTTGATTTTGAAGGTTTGTGGAGCAAAGCAACACACTAATGGAGAAAAGGAACGACTCGTTCAAACAGACCACAACCCAATCTCAAGCAAGGGTCTTAGAAATGGAACAAGAAAAGGTAACTCTTCAAGATGGTGTTGTATTTCAGCAAAGACTACCATTCCAATTAGTTTGATTTTAATTGAAGTTTCTCAATTTGGTGTACCCTTTGTGGCGTGTCGTGGCCGAGCGGTCTAGGTCACCGGACCTAAGCTCTGCTGTAGTCAACAGCAGAGCGTGGGTTCGATACCCGGTCATGGCACTTGTGCCCCTGAGCAAGGTACTTAACCATAGTTGCTTCGAAAAAGTTGGGAATTAGGTAGTGCATCCTGCTCTACCAGACAGGCTCCTAGTGGATGATACCCATGCCTACATCCTTAAAGGACTGTGAAGGGGGTAACCCTGTTTCAGCCCCAGAAGTAGGAGGCAAATTGAACGTGCCCCTGGTGTTAGCTAATTGATTTGGGTCGATGGCTCAAATCAGTTATGTGTGTAGCCCTCACCTTGAGTGGCCGTCCATGGCCTTGTGATCAAGGCGATATCTCATTTTAAAAAATGTATTTATTTATTTTTTTAAAAAAATTTAAAATAAAAACCTTTGTACCGATATGTGGTTAGCAATACTTGATACTTTCCCTAGTCCTTCAGAAAAGATCCACAGGTGTACTACTTGGTTGGGATTCGAACCCACAACCTCAACAATTGAGAGCAGGTTTCCGATTTATACCACTGAGTGTGCCCTGTCAAAAGAGGCCACTTCTAATCCTGTAATTAGCAGGGGTACCGCAATAAAAAAATACATGTAGACATTTTTGGGGGAATAAGGAATGCTATTTTAGTTTCACACTTATCTCTTTAGTTTAAGTATTGAAACCAGAACTACAGAACTTGAGTTTGGTGTGCTAGACTGCTCGGCAACGACATATAATAATAACAATAATAGCGGCTCGTTCTCAAATCAACCACTCAGTGACGCTCATTGTGCTGGTCGCTCCGCCATTAAACCATTCTGACTCCCTTTGAAATATCCCTTGGAACTATATTGCACACCAAACTAAATCAATCACAAGAACCATCTCTGCCCTCACAGGTACCCATTTACCCTTGGGTAAACAGCAGCAGTTATATTTACTTTTCCTACTCGAGGACATGAGTGTCATGAGCGGGATTCGAACCCACACCCTGATGACTCTGCCACTAGAACTTGAGTCTGATGCACCATACCGCTTGAACACGACATGTAACAATTTGTGCCAGAGTATTACTAAGCTGTACACATTCTATTGCCAGATGCACTTGACGACAGATCTGAGCAACGCCACGGCCAAGATCAGTTCTCTTCAGTTGGAGTTAACTGCCGTTCAGCAACGAGAGATGCAGCTTAAGACTCAACTCAACACTGGGATGAACCACAACCAAGAACATCTGTCTGAGATGGAGTCCATGAGAGCAAAACAACAAGGTAGGGTCATGATCATCTTCTCAATTTAGTGGAGAGGGGGTAGGGCAAGAAGTTTTATTTTCAGATGAAGTTATCATTGTAATATTTTTTGATATCCCTTCTTTCTTGGTAGAATCTGACTGGAAGATCACAGAATTATCGCGGAATCTTAAAGATGAGAAGCAGGAGAAGAAACAGTTGAGCAATCGTCTTGTTGTCATGGAAGAGGAACTCACTGATGCCAAGATGGAAAAAGAAACAATTGATAAGGTCAGTGAAAACCTTATAATTCACCAAATAAACTTGGGTTGAAATTTCACCAAAGGTATCAGTGGGGGGTTTTTTCTGTAGTTTTTTGGGAAGCTCTGAGTGAATGTGTTTATTACACATTGATGTTCGTTTAGAGAAAACTAATACTTAATAATTATAATATGATATTAATTCACAATTTTTAAACTGCGGCTTACCATGCTTTGACTAACCGCCAGTTGCTCCTATCTAATAGAAATTTACATTTTCCTGTCCATAAATTGCACCATGTTTTGGGTTTTTTTTTTTTGTTTTTTTTTTGTTTTTTTCAAAATGACAAATTTTGAATCAATTGTCCGCAAGATGATTATTGTTCTTGTTGTTTTGGTTTGTAGAGTTTTTCAGAGAGGAAAAGGAAAGCAACAATGGACAAGCAGAGACTTGATCAGGAGATGGAGGAACTCAAGAGGCAATATGAGGTTGGACTTTTGGTTCAGTTGGACTCTATTTATTTATATTCATTTTTAAAACCGAATTTAACGAGGGTGAACCATCAAACACAGCTGATCATTTGGGGCCTTCACATTATATAAATATCTAAGAAAAATTGCAAGATTTGGCAGAAGTACATACACAAAGGTAATAATTAAGTGTAAAAAGACTAGTTTCTAAAATTGGAAAACTACATACTAGGAAAGGCCCTGTAATGTATAAGTTCAATCTAGTTTAAAACACAGTGACAAAGCCTAGAGGTACCCCCTTTCCCTTAGATGTATTCTAATTAAGTAACCCCACCCCCATCCCCACCCCCTCCAACAAACACACCAGTTCTTTTCTCTGCCTTTTTGGCTTTGCTTATTTTATCTCACACAAATATTTTCATTTACTTTTTATTAAGGTTGCATCAACTGTTTTCTTTTTGACGTTAACAACAATTGACTTCAGTTGTTTAGATGAAACTGAAGTTGTTGGGTTACTGGAACTTGAATAACATCATTTTATACATTTTGTAAACGCAAACACAACTTCCAAGCTCGGTAGGGATCCCCTCCCCTGGTCCTTAACCTTTTTATTCCACTTATTTCCCTCCCAACCTCCCACCCTGTGCTCTAGCTGTTACCCAACAGGAAGTAATAACTTACAAGACAGGAAATCTGTCATTTTCTTCCCCCACGTTTACGTTTAAACCCACAACATTCTTCTGTGCACAACTATGCTACTCCCAATATATCGAGAAACTTTTACTTGTCGCAAAAGGACTAAATAAGGTTCTTTTCTTTCTGACTTTGTTCGATTAATATAAACTAAGGACATCAGCCATTTTAAGGTATCGTGGACTCATTGCTAGAGCACTATTAGGTTTGGGTACATTTGTCTGCAGACACCAAAACCAAACAATGCACTCCTATTTGTTTGTCTTACCTCAAAAAGGCTAATTGTTTTCCGCCGAGGAGTTTAAGAAGGGATGTTCTTTTTGCCAAACCCTTACTCAAAAGACATTTTCAAGCAACTCTTGGAGAAACCTGACCAAACAGATAAACCAAGAAGACATTAATTGGAAAGTTTCACGTTTCTTACATTTTCGTTTTTATTTCCTTTCTTAAAACCAGTCTCTGAACTTTTAATATCAATTGAATAGCAATCGGTTTGATTTAAACATATTTAAAGATAAAAAAATCTTCTTTTTTATCTTTCCATTTTTCCGTTGCTAATTAATTTTTCCTGCTAACCACCATCACTTTCTGTTCTTTGTTTTTAATTCTCCTAGAAAACAATTGCTTCTGAAATCAAGGTATCATTTTTGGGTCGCCATTTGTTTTTTTGCCAGCATCGTTTTAAACTTAACCTAGCCTGTGCTCCCCTTTTATCTGTCTTTATCCTTTTTATTATTAAGTTTCTGTGTGACATTTCTTATGTTCTACCCTTCCCTCAAATCCTGTTTTACTCCTAACTTTCTTGACAAAGTTTTCAAGGGTTTGTTCTGTTCCTAATCGGTTGGCTTTATTACTCCGGATGCCGTCTCTAGTAGAATTAGATGCGATGCCCGTTAACCATGTATCGTCCAGAATTGTCTTGTAGTTGTGTTTTTTGTTCAGATGTTTGCATTAGATTTCTCAGATGAGACAGTCGACCTTTTGGGTGAACCCTTATATCCACATGATTTGAAGAGATTCCGGTCTTTTAAAGTCCTGGGTCAAAGGTTTTGATGCCCTGGTTGTTTTCAGTGTGTGGTTGTTGTACACTTGTGTTCATGGTCTAAGCTACACTTCCTATCTCAAGAAACACGGAAATGACAGTCTCGTAATGGTGTATAGAATCTATTTTGTTGTTGTTGTTGTTTCTTTTGCCCTTTTTTATTTTGTAAAGTTACTAAGTCTGTTTTCTGTAGGATCTGTTTTATTAGTTGGTTGTATACTGTTTCCATAATCTCTAACTACCTACCTCATTTCTGTTTCGTTTTTTTTTTCTTTCTTTTTTCTTTCTCACCAAACACATTTTGCTTTCTTGATTTTATGTTTGGGGTTCCCCCCCCAATCTTATTGTCACTATTGATGTTGAGTATGGAATCCACACTCTTCCCCATTCTGTGTACAGGAGGAAATCAACAGCCTACAGAACAAACTGAGATTACAGAAGTCTTCCAAGGATGTGGCTACTGCTGAACAGGTGGGTTCGGTGTTTTTGATTGGCTACTGACAGATATGAATATTCATTTTCCCTAGTCAAGGGTCATTCATTGGTTATACACTTGGTTGGATATTAATTTTTCCTAGTCAAGGGTCATTCATTGGTTAGACAAACATATTAATACTAATTTTCCCTAGTTGAGGGTCATTCACTGGATAGACACATGTATGAATATTCATTTTCTCTAGTTGAGGATCATTCATTGGTCAGACACAGATTAATATTCAAATGCCTTTTGGTATATAAACTCAATCTAAGTTTTGTTGTTGTGTTCAGGTCGCTCAAGTCGAACGTGATCTGGAGCTCCAATGGAGGGAGAGATCGGAACGGCTTCTAACCCAGGCCACCGAAAAACATGAGAGGATGATCAGTGAGCTTCACGAGGAGAAAGAAATACTGGGCAAGAAACTCGCCCAGACCGAGCAGAAGGTAAGTGGACAGAGGAGGGATTCGAACCATCTCCTGACATGGTAAGAGTAGGTCGTCCTCTCAGGTTACGCCGCGAGTGGCTGCTGCGTAGGTTTTCAGCCTTCCTGTCGGCTTCTGTTGCAGAGTGGATGCCTGTGGTGCTACAACTTGATTGAATGGTGTCAATCTAGCGCGTGAGTGGTTGTCTGCAAAATTTATTTCCAGCTACGCCTCCCTCAAGAGTGATCTTTGGGTATCTAGAGTTTTGCATCCTTTTGATGTAATCCAAAGTAGAGTTCAGTGATTTGAACTATGTCTAGCTTGATGCCTGCTCTTTTCTTTATGGTCTCATTTCTTATCTTCACTCTTCTTGAAACTCCTAGTATCCTTCTGAGACAGGACATCTCAAAGACTCAGCTTTTTTGAGGGTCCAAGTTTCGGAGCCATAAGTGGCGCAAATATGACAAGTAGACAAAAAAAGAGAAAGAAAATCAAAGCAGCTCTTCATAAACATAGAAAATAGTTGATAACTTTTCCTCACAAACATTGTGCATGATAACATTTTGTAACAAATTTGCGGTGACTGTTCGCATCTTGAAAAAAAAATGGTCAACAAAATCTCTAAAGAGGAAACTCTGTCTATTGGGATTGAACTTTGTCATGACTGACGGTTTATTTTGATGGTGTTTAATGTCAGATGATTGCATTGAGGTCGGGTCAAGGTGACGTCCGGGAACAAGCAGAGAAACTGAAAGAACAACTCTCTGATATGAGTGGCTGGAAAGAAAAGGTCAGAGGTCAAAATGTGTATTGTAGGATAACCAATTAGAGTTGAATAACGTCTGGTGCAACGACCTGCTTAGTCACAAGTGATTGCTTAAATTTGAAGTCTACATGGTTCGGACAAGCTTGTGTGTAGTTACGTAAGAGAAGGCAAACACCCAGACACAATTCTGAATGAATGTGTATGGTACCATGGTTTGCTCATCTGGAGATGGCTATACAAAAGCTTGCCCAAACATTGTGACATAACAAGACTGTCGTCAGTCTGGGGAATCCAATTTGAATGTCCACTTGTGACCAATCAAGTCATTGTACCCAGACATAAATCAAAATCTAACTCCCAAATGGCTTATTGCTTTGCTTGTGGACAATGCCTTGGTTACTCAAGTTGAATTGGCCACATCAACCAGAAGTATGGTGAAACTGCACACATGGATCCTTGTCATTTGATTGGTGGAACACTCGTCACATGTCATACTTTATTTGTCCATGTCTTTACTGCCGCAATCTGTGTCGCTCCAAAATGTAATATAGGACCTATATTACATTTTGGACTCCTTAGGAGGCTTGGGACACTTTGCAGCGAAGCTTCGCAGAATATTTTTCAAAATAATCATTATTGCCCATTTGTCCCAACAAAAACAATCAGAACAAGAATCAATGAATGGAAATGTTGCCCTCACAGGTGCTATTTACTCCTGGGTGAAGAGAAGCAATTAAAGTTAAGTGTCCAGCTCAAGGACACAAGTATCGTGACTGGTGTTTGAACATATACACCTCGAGGGCTTAGTCACTAGGAAAAGTCAAAAGTTAGGATTGAGTTTGATGAGAGCTGAGATGCCATAATGATGTTATCTTCGTAAATATATTCCTGTTCGTCCTCTTCGATCTGCTGGCCAATCCCTACTGACGCAAACTACTTTTTCCACTAAATT
>JAUELU010000030.1:3119327-3129846 GCA_032357145.1 Evasterias troschelii | reverse complement strand
TGATGTCTTCGAAGCGAAAAGTTAGCAAAAATGTCTTCTGAATCGATGTAACCATTTGTTTAGGCCAACACGAAACTCATTAACTGTCTGTAAAAAAAAGGAAATAACTTCGTTTCTTTTGCCAACATTCTAAACAGTTAAGACAAGAGTGGTACCTTTTATATTTTAATAATTTGTGCAATAATTTTTTCCAGAATTTGGGGTCTGGAAATAGTATTGCATTTTCTTGAAAACAATGTTATACGTTAAAGATTATTCTCGATGTAATGGCACATTTGTATTGCACTATGCTAAGTCAATACCAAATTTAGATGAAAACTTTCGTAGAACTACCGATTGAGACAATTCTTGCCAGTTCCTTGCAGAGGTGTGACTTTTTTGTTCGTGAAATTAACTTCTCTGGAGCATGCCTATAGACGGATCGGTCAGAATAAAGTAAGATTTTTAACAATTTTAATCGTACCCCTAGCCTACATCAATTGGGTTTTCTGATAACAACTTGGTCCAAGATCTGAGTTAATTGACATCGGAGATGGCGGTGTTTGCATCAGGTGAGGTAGAGACAACCAGTGGCTCAACCAAATTGTCGTCTTGTCATTTTTTTAAATATATATACTTATATATATATGTAATAAATTCAGAATATATATATATATATATATATATATATATATATATATATTTCTTTTTTGGGGGGGGGCATAATTTCAACGGGGACTATTTAATGTATCTAACCATTTTTTGCGCATTTTTTCGATCTCATTTGCGGGGGGCGGGGGCAAGGATTCTGAGCGGGGGGGGGCTCATGCCCCTCCCCCCGGTTACGTCACTGTCAACAAGAGAGCAAGTTTCCACTCTTGACACCCCACCCTCCGTGGCAAGTTGTTGCATACATCTGAAGTATACCCAATTTGTTGTGGACGTTAAACTCAGCCCCACCCCCTCTTCCGCACACACTTAAATCACGCACACTCTGTATTTCTAGATTTGACAATTTGCTAGTCATTGCTTTATGCCCGGCTAACTTGCCGCCTTGAAGGGTCTCAGTGAAAAACGTTTTGCCCACAAAACCGATCAAAGTGAGTGTCATAGACCGCCTAACAACACTAATCTGAGGATTTCACTTTCGTCTATATTTGTATATTTTATTAAGTCTTTTCTTCCCCTGCTCTAACCTCAAAGTCGTACATTACGTGGTGCGGGTCTAATACCTGTATTCCTGCCATGTAGGAAGAGACAGATCATGTAGTATGTTGGACTCGACAGTTCAAAGAGACCTATCTTCCGGCATGTGGGATGCACACAGGGCTTGGGAGCACAATTTACATCGTCTAACACACATGCTCCTGCCCAGATGGATAAGAGAAGACAAAATCTAAAAAAAGTAAAAAATTTGTAGGAAAAAAGAAGAAAACAAAGAAAACAAACCACACACAAAACACTGACTGTTTTCAATTATTGACACATGTTTTGCTGTTATTTTCAGAAATCGTGTAAACCTCACGACTGTGTACATTTTGTGCACAAAACAATAGCTAAATAGCACTAACGGTTATTCTGCAATGCGGTTGAAAAGAGAAGAGAGGCACCATGCTTGAAGTATTGGTTTCACGCCGTTGGACACACGATTCTGAATTCAGAAAAATTTGTCACATCCAACGTAGATCCGAGAACGAAGAACAAAATTGCTCACCCAAATAATGTTGGATTATTTGTATCTAAATGTGCATACAGTAAATTTAAAGATTGCTAGGTACGAACTATTTATTTTAGTCGAGATAATACATTGTTGTATGACAGGTTTAAACTAAAATTAGAAATCGTTGATGAAGGTGCAGGCAAAAGTAAACTGACCCCTTTCAGAAGTGCTTTTCTTTAAAATGTAAAAGAAATATTAATTTTAACTTTGCAAACTGAATGAGCAACTTCCTTATTCTCCTACTTTTATTTTCTCACCCTTATGTTAAAGATTGATGGGTGATAGTAAACAAAAATTTAATGTTATGAAAACAAATTGTCTTCACGGCTCGAAAGGGCTGCCATGTCGCATTGAATATTATACGGATGGCACTGAATTTAATTGAACGGCGGGATCTAACGGTACAGACAAATGATTTTCCAATCATATCTATTAATTAGCCATTACTAATTTTTTATCTTAAAGGCAAATCAGGGTCCCGCGAATCCGCATTATGCAGGATGGACGTTTTAACTTTGAATTAGGGGTGTTAATATGTCACGCAACGAGTTGGCAAGTCTGTATATTTTCATGCAGTGGTTCTTTCATAATTTTTAAAATTCCTAACTGATGTAGCACTATAATAAGTTACTATATAAAAATCTAACTTCGATCTAAGCGGCTGTTTTGTTATTTTAAAGGAAAAGATTTGCTGCCACCTCATCCCTCCGCATTGCGAGGGAACATTGACTTTACCTACTACAGAATAGAGCTCCACGTGGTCGTCCTTGGCAACCGTCATTTACGTATTAGGGCGGGGCATGACGGCTTGGGTTTTGACACGTCTGCAGATTTGAGTGGCATTTGTGGCCGTCAAGCCGTGTTCATCCCACCTCCACACATCACAGCAGAATAAAAACATTTCATCAGCTCCTTTCTTTACTACGTTTACGTCCGTACATTGTGAATCCCCCGTTCATCCACGTGCTTGAGCTGTCAACCTAAAGGATCCACAAAATCTCGGCGCTGAAACCGATTGAGCAAGACGGGTCCGACGTGAGCCTTGTATGGTGCTACGATCGTGTAACGTAGCTGTCTTTCCCTTCTCGTTCTTTTTTGGGACATGGACGATCAACAAAGGTCCCTAATGCAACACCAGGGAGCCCTAGTGCCTAGCATGCACTCCGTGTCGGCGGGCCATGTGGTGCATTCGCCCCATCACCAGCAATCCATGGCGAGCTTGGCGAACCTCCACCATGGCATGCAACCGCCACCCGTAACCAGCCACGGCACGGTGGACCAACAGCCGGGTCAGCATGCCGAGCACACGCACTCGCAGGAGGCGAGAAAGCAGGAAATCGGAGATATTCTACAGCAAATCATGACCATTACCGATCAGAGTTTAGACGAAGCCCAAGCAAGGTGAGTGTCATTTACAATACAATGTAACGAGAATCCATTGCACTGGTTGTGTTCAATGAATGTTGTCGTTTTGTTGTGTATTCTTTCGTGTGTCGTGTTTGTGCGTGTTACATGTCGCAGTTGACAACTCAAGTTCAAGGGAGATCATGTAACATTAGCCGGTGCAACTTGAGGAGCAGAAAGCAGTCCGATTCCCATGTTTTTCTGTAGCTTCTCCTACCACCATGGATACACCATGTCCCAGCGATCGCGGAGCTGAGCGAGCAATGTTGTGATTGTGCACGGCACACCATGCCGTGGTGTCGACTTCCAGTCTTTCTCGCTCTGCTAAACCCCCTGTCGTCCTTCCGGATTTCTCGCTGCCTTGATGATTTATCCTCAGCCTAACTCGCCATGTCACCTCTCTCATTCACCCACAGAAAACACGCACTCAACTGTCATCGGATGAAGCCTGCTTTATTCAGCGTGCTTTGCGAAATCAAGGAAAAAACAGGTAAGGTTTTACGGACTAAGTCATTCCCGACCATGTCTGGTATTGTACCACCGTGGGCCGCACGACCCCGCACCAGCCATATTGGCCGATTGTCGGTCACTTTAGAGCTTGATCACGCGGGCCGAAGTTCTAGGTTTAAAACGCATAGTCAACCGTCTTGTCAAATGTTTATTACATTTGACACAGCAGAAATGCCCCAGATTTGTTATCATGTGTGACATTAATGATACAAGACTGTCATCAATCCATCAGTTTTGCACGTTGTCAGTTTTCTTCAGATTGATAACTTTATGGTTTTACTTGTCACTTTGAAAACGCGCGCTTTGTGAACGGGAACACGGACATTCCCGCGGCAACAATAATTTCTTGATTTCTTCTTTTCTGGTTGGAATTCTATTTTCAGTGTTTATTTGTCACTTTCTACTCATATTTTTGTTGGTTACTTATTAATTTTAAAATTAAAGCGGGAATATAGATGGTTCTGTTTTCTCTTTTTACTTTTTTAAACGATTTTTAATTCGATTGCAACTCATGTTATTCATTACCAATTTATTTCCCTCCAAGATTTAGTAACTATACTTTAGGTGTGACATTACATTAGTTTAATAAATAGTAACACTTCAATGGCTTTGATGATGTTTTGTTACAAGATCAGTTACTATTAGTGAAGTCAATGTTATGTGTTAAGTGTTCCTATTGTCTTGTGCGTTTAGCCGGTTATTGTGATAGGATTTTGCGCTTGAACGGCCATTTTGCGGTTTCCCCCGACATGGGAACAATGCCCTTTATAAAACGGCTTCTCGCCTAATCATTTAGTCAATTTTAACAAAAGGCTGAAATTTATTCAGTAGCTAGCTCCATTAAAAAGTCTAGATGGCCTTCCCATTTAGTTGTTTCCCCAGGTATTTATTAGGCATGGCAATAATGGCCCTTAATGTTTGTTGTTGATAGTTTCCAGGAATATTTTCAGGGAAGCTTTGTAATACAATTTTGTTACAATGAACTGTAGCAATTTAACTTTAAAAGAATGTAACAAAATGTGAGTTGGGAAGGTGCTACTGTGCACTTCCTGTTGATGCTGTAGTGCAGTGTTTTAGTTATACACTAAAATTGTAAACACAGTGAACAAAGCTAGACATTTTTAATTTTTTAATACAACATTTAGAAGATAAATGAGGGCAGGAAATGTGGATGTGATGTTGATTTATTGTTGTTTTATTATACCTTCCAATATTTGCATTTCAGTCAAAAAATAGTAAATTTGAATTAAGTTATAATCACATTTTTAGTTTTCAAAATGTACTAAGTGGACAATTTCAGATCTTAGCAAACGTTAACAGCTATTTTTGAGGAAAGCTTATACTATTGTATCAAATCAACTGAACAAATGGAAAAGGAAAACAAAATGCAGAAACCTTGTGATCAAAAATGTTAAACTTGAATATTATTGGTGTATATTCACATTTAGTTTGTTTCGATTGTACAAATAGATCAAAAATATTCATGTCAAGTTTTGTTTCCGAACATGATTTTACCAACCTCTATGTTAACACTATTCAATACCCATGACTTGATAATCCTCAAACTGACAAAGTGCTAAAAGATGCCAGTCCTTGTGGTGTAATTTTATCGACAGCCACTCATATTGTGAATGCTCTGTGATTCATACTCCCATACTGGAGTGCCAGTACTTGTTAACGTTTCTACCGTTTGTGCATATCTGTCTGTGATTGAGAGCACACAACACACACACACAGATACAGTCAAGTCGCACACAAAAATGGATCCTCATGTAGCATTGCATTGTATTGCACTTCAGTGCTATGGCCATAGAGTGGCGGCTTTGTATAAAGAAACAAGCCCACATGGCTACAGATTTCACAGCGTCAAAGTTGAAAATCACAAGTGTAAGAGAGGCATTACCGCAAAAGCACAAACCGAGCTTACTGCTCCGCCGACAACCATAATGGCCTGAGCACTACTGACGGCCTTACCGCCTCCATGTCGGGTCAAATGAGGACAGTGTTTGCACAGCAAACCGATATAATTTTAAGGCGGTCTCTATTTATGCAGACTTCATCTGACATAATACATACATGTGGAAACGTACACATTGATTGTGACCGTTTGGCCAGCATCTGTTGCTAGGCATTGCTTGATGTAACAGATTAATTTCACCCGCTCTGTACTCGTGCTACCGATAACAAAAATCTACCCTTTTTTTATCTGTTTAGATGGGCTTGACTCAATAGGTTGTATTTTGATCCCAGTTTGGGCTGTAAGACACACACAAGAGGCCTGTGAGTGCATACCAAACAAGGCTAGTTTTTTTTGAAAGAATGTTCCAATTTTTATCTTGTTCTATAGTTGCAGGGCACGGAGTATTGTTGTCGAAACCGTTGAATTGTACAATGGATGAAAAGGCATGGCCCAATCAGTAGTTAAGCATTTGAAAATGTAAAGGGAAGCGGTATCATGCCATTTTCAGTTGAGATCCAGCAAAAGAAAAAATTATGAAGTGTAATTTAACACACACAATTTTTTTAAAACCACCTACCAGAACCAGTAATTTGAACATTTAAAACATAATTTAGAAACAATAATTGTTTTGTAGTTTTCATGTGTTGGACGTCTGTTTCACTTTTTGTGATGCCCAGAGTGGTGCAGTTAGTTTAAACAAAATCTAGCTTTTAGCAACATTTTTTTGTTCAGAATCTTGACTCTAACACTCCATGTTTTTTTAACTTCCAAAAGGTTTCCATTCCAGTTCTACCACATTGGATTAACACGTACTAAGATAACAAGAAAACTCTCTATCTTAAATCCAGAAATAATCTGGAGATTAGACCCAACGGATTAAGCAACAATTGTCCTGAATGGGGTATTGTTGAATGTCACCTTGTAAACGCATTGCAGTAATGATCACTTTGTTAATCTTGTTACAAGCGTGAAGTAAAATTCCAATTTATCTACATTTTTTATCAACTATCATTATACCGATCCAATGCTGTTTACTGGTAGATAGTTTGTGTTAAAACATCATTGGTTCATTTAGATTTTCCAATTAGTTGGTTGTGATTTGTGAGTGGAGCAGATTTTTGTCCTAATTTAAAAAAAATTGTAATGAAAGATCTTGAAACAGATGTCATTTCTTTGTTCAACTTCATAGAAGCTAAGCTGTAAAATCTTTGAAAGCGTCCCACATGAGAATTAGAACCATGTTTGAAGTCAGTTCAGTTTCTTCTAAAAAGTGCTAATTTGAAAAAAAGATCATCACTTTTACAGCAAATTTAATTGTGACTTTAGTCACTGACTTTCTAGTGGCGGAGAATTTTGTTTCCGTGATTGTAGAGTCACCACACCGTGTGATCCAGCATTTGTGACCTGCATAATTTTCCCATTTTCTTTTGAAGTTGAGCGTATTAAACTTTAACTTCAACAGGAATTTGTGATGCAAAACATGTGCAGCACTCTTGCCAGGCGCTGCTGCAGAACATGCAGTTCCAATCTGTTCACAATGCGAGAGATGTCCTGGTCCTAATTATGTTCACAAGCTCAACCTGAGGGGGATAAGGGGCCAAACATTCAATTCCTACAGGATTGGTTGTGACTTTGGATTGGTAGTAATCCCCTAGAAGTGCAAATGGAACAGGGTCAGGAGAAATGGATGAATCTATCTTGCCACAAATTGCTCTCTGTTTGCCTCTTGTTTTTTTGGAACTAGATACTTGTAACAGTTCAGTCATTGATGTATGCATACTTTTATGTTTGTTTTATAATTTTGGGAGGAGTTCCATGTGAACAGATTCTTACACGTTTAACCAAGTCAGGAGTTCAATCACAAAATTTAACTTTCTCTGTTTTTTTTATAGAGGAGAACCTTACAATACGCAAAAAGGTCCAATCTGTGAAGCATACATTTACAAGTATCAAGTTTTCTTTTCAAGTTCAAATTGTTACCAATACAGAACAACTTGAAATTGTTCGGGCCAAGTTAAACGGTTTTTGTATTTTTTCAACCACAGGTTTTTTGTGTGGATGTGTTTACACACTGCGCCGACCTAATTGTTAACAACATGATGCCGAGTAATTTTTGTATTTACTTGTTTGCTCAAAGCCAGAAGCCTTGCAATAAATACACTGCAAGTACCTATTAAGAAACCGTTTTTGTGTACAAAGTACAGATAATGATTTATGAAGCCTTTCTAAGCTTGACGCCATGCCAGTCAATTGTAACATAAAGATAACATTACTACAAGAAACTGCCCGGTTGGCTTATTTCTTTCATCAAAGTATAGTTTTTGATCTATCGAACTTTGAACCTTTGACCTTTGCACCACGCTTAAATGCTGAAGTTCACCCAATTCGAAACAACTGTGCATTGTGTAGTTGTGTTCATAAACAGACGTGTACTTTTGTCTGGGTTATTTTATGTTTAACATGCATGCATAATACTGAAGCCAAACCTGGCACTGTTTTTACTCGCTGTTATAATCATGAAATCAGCTGCAGCGGCAGCCAGGGCGGACATTTTTCCATATATCAAATTGGGGGTTACCTCTGTGCCAGTATACACAATGCACAGTTCCTGAACCCACATATAAATCATCCTGATCTTACAGTAAACTCATAACTAGTGCCTGACGTACCTTGAGGCACTTTGAACTATGAAGGCACTACTTAAAGGGAAGGTAATGGTACTGGTATTCGACACTCACATCAAAAAGTAAATAATTTTCTGGACCTTTGTAAATGCTAACAAAGTATTAGTATCTTATTGCAAAAAAAAAAAAAGTAAGTTTGATGTAAATTCGATCTATTCAAAACTTTTTGTAAACTGGTTTTCAGAAGTCAGACAGCTTAGACCAATAACAAAAAAAGAACTGAAACGAAGCTGTAATTGTTAACAGAACCCAAACGAACATGAACAGAAGTTGCTCCATTTGACATGGTTCATTTTTACAAAGAAATGAAAGTGCATGCAGTTTTCAAAAGTGGATTACTGGGCCATTTCCACAAAAGCACAAAATAAAAGCGTTCTGAGAACATTTGACTGATAACACATCAACAAAATATACATATTCTATGCTAGTTTAGGTGGTATTTTATTTATTTATTTATTTTTTTTGGGGGGGGGGAGTTTTGGAGAAAAGGAAGTGAATTGAAGTGAAGGATAAATTAGGTTTTTTTTGTGGCAATCTTTATGTTATATTGATACTGTCTTTTAGTAACATATCCTACCAACTACCAAAAATATATACAGTGCCTTTAATGTCAGGAATGTGGGCTTTACAGTCAGGGCTGTAATACAATTTACCTTTATATGCTATCTGCTGTATTAACTCAGACACCAGGTCTTTGGAAAATTTGTGGGGAAAAAAAATGCGAGGCAATCGGGACACAATGAAAAGCAACACTCTGCCCCAAAATTCACACAACAGAGTATCTGTCGTTAAGAGTTGCATCTATGGGCGCCTCTTTTTGGAGTGGACCCAACGAGTTTTTAATGGCTTTCACTTGTCATCAAGAAATACTAGTTTATAAATGCCTGTTGTGATGACGGTTGATGCGTATTTTTGATTTGACAAGAGATGAAAAGAAATGCTAACTTTATACTTTTTATTGAATAGCTGACATTAATCTGTGGAGCTAGACTGTAACAAAAAATTGTGTGAGGAAATCAGAGGTCAATATTGAAATGACATTTTCCCTACTTAAAACAAGTTTGCATAATCGCCAACACCAAGCTATGTGGATTAATTTGAATGAGACCATTTATTTGGGTTTTGATTAACGCCTGAACTTCAATTAACTGCCCATCTTTTTAAGGTGCAAGTTGTTATTGCTGTACCACGTCGCAGGCAAATTGATGATCCGCTTGTATCACATCCGTAATCTTGAAATTGCACAGCGTAAACTGACAGTGCGTTATTAGTGGATGGCAAGTTAAGAGTGAAGGTTAGAATGCAAGAAGGCTTCATTATCAGCATGCACAAGGCAAGCCCATCACTTCCACTCTCGCAGAGGGGCAAATCTTTAACACATGCCTCGTATGATATTGAAGATCACATCCAGCACATTTTAAACTAATTTATAAGTGTAGCTTGCACTGTGCTAAGCTGAAATCGTGTTCTAATTCACGTCAGGTTTTTGGGGGGCACAGATGTGAAAAACACTCTCACCAGAACACAATTTAAATAAATATACAAACAAATCACAGATTTCAACCACCTTGTTTTTTATGTTTTTTTTCTTCAAATTCTTAGTATTCCATTTTGCAGTCAATCAAAACTCAATTATATTCCTTAAAAGGGAATTGTTGCAAAGCTTCCATTGTTGTTTTTGTTCTGCATGGATTGAAAGAATTTAAGATTCAAGCAATCCACATTTTTGAAATAGTTGAAACCCTTTTTTGAAATTGTTGCTTTGATTTAGGCGACTGTTGATTGTTCAAATACCAGCTGGGGGGAGTCACAAAGGACAAGCACTTCACATTTTGTGATTGCAAACCATTGCATTGGACTTCACAATAGTCATTTAATAGAGTATGTCCTATGCATGGGTGAGCACACAGGTTATCTGTTAGCCAAGTTTTTACTATTTCAAATCACAGATTACATCGTTTACAGTATTTACTAAACCATTAATAGTAATCTGTTTTGGTGATAACACGGGGGAGCATTTCGTCACGAGGCAGCATGGACAAAGGAACGAAGCGGACCCCTTTTTTGTTCCCTCATATTTGGTAAAAATATGCCGTTTATGTGATATGGGATATCTATTGTACTGCTCCAGTTTCGTGTCACTTATTCCACTTTGCGCGTGATAAAATATTTAGGGTATTGAATTAATGATAAAGAATCCAGACAGCTCTAGATGATGTCAAGGTGGCAGTCTATCTGTACATTTTTCTACTAAAACTGAGC
>JAUELU010000030.1:3096969-3108524 GCA_032357145.1 Evasterias troschelii | reverse complement strand
TTTTTGTCCTTTTTTTTTTGTGTCTCACAATTAAAAATCCTAAGATACGCCTCTTTGATTAAGATAAAAGAAGTGGTATCCAAAATAAGTATGCTGATAAGAAAGTCAAAGGAAATAACAACTGAAATCCAATTTGATGGCGCCTTTTGAAATCAACTTATATTTTGATAAATACACAGAGCTATATTCCCGGCCAATCGCATAAATTAAGTTATATCAAAATTTGCTGTCAGAAGTCTGTAAGGCCGGCTTGTCCGAAGTCATACATCATCTATGATTTCTTCACTGAATGCTCAATCAATTACTTTCCTTAAGACATCCCCGACAAGTACACTGTAGAAATAGCCCTAATGTCATTACAAATGTTACAATCCGTCCTAAGTTAGTAAAACGTAGGATCCGATGGCTAAATTCCTCCGTTGCTCCCCCTCCCCCAAAAGCATCACAAACTTAATAAGGATTTGTCGTGGTCCCAATTTGTGTTGCTTTGAGAAAGTTGTTTGCACAAACCGATTGTAACCCATATAGGTTCCATGTGCCCTATTTATTATTATTATTCAATAGCTCAGGCTTCTTAATCCAGCATTCAATCAAGGTTTTTTTCCCCTCCTGTCTTTTATTCCGGTTTTCTCTCCTCATCCCTCCTCAAAGTGACAAGGTGTGGGGATGATGTGGCTGGTCACAAGACTCAGTTATATTGTAATGAGCCGTAAGCCCCTTCATAAAAGGCAGTTTGCATAGACTGCCTCTTGACAATAGATAGGTACAGGTTAATTCTCTTGATAATTAGGTTACCCATGCTTGTTGTCACCAATGGCTAACCACAGCAGACAAATGGCTTAGGTTGGGGGCTGCATGGGACTGGGACTCTGAAGGTTACTGGATGGAAGAGATTGCAAATAACAGAATCCACGCACACAGGCAATGCTGGGTGCCTTGTTGATGTATCACATGATACAGCAACACAAGGTTTGCATAATGTGTGTAAATTTGTTGAATCGCCCTTTGGGTCTTATGGCAGTAAACCAACTGCACATTCAAAAGTCTACCCCCCTCCCCCAAATAGTTTGACCTATCTAACTGTAAAAGTTAACAGCAAAGTGTAGTCAGCCAATGGCCTGACTGCAAGCAAAATTGTACAGAGAAAACAACAATATAAATTTAACTTGGCAGCTACTTGGAAACATTGTGATCTTTTGACAGTTTGGAGCATGCTTGGCAGATGTATGTTGTGTACATCGCTCAACTTGTAACCAAGTTAACTTCGGTAAGAATACGCTAAATTTATTTGAAGAAGTGCATGACTGAGAGCTGAACTTAAATTCTCAACACTGTCCAATCAGATGCAGTCTTTTTACTCTTTCAATTAGCAAGAATTGTTTTTATATATTTCTTTATTACAATTTAGCTATTGGAACATAAAGCTTACCAGTGTATAAATTGGCTAGTCTTTGTCCTACAGAACCATCTGATGAGAATTCAAATTTTCGTCCCAGCTGAACTTTCTTACCACGACTTAATTGCAGAAAAAAATAATTTAAACTTAAACAAACAGTTTTTATGACACACATTTGGACACGAGTTGCAAGGGACACTTTTCTTGCATTTTTCTTACAGTCTCGATCGAGACTTGTTGTCGGAGCAACAGATATCAAACACACTGCCGTCATCGTTATCCTACCAGAACATCTCATTCCTTGATTGCATCTTATTTCCTCAGTTTAGGTATCTAAGATGGTTCAGGTCTATGTAGTTCAAAGACCGGCAAGAGGCACGCTACTTTTGTTAAGGATCATACACCGTACTTACACCAATCTCATTTCCCCCCCATCCCCTTCACAGATCAAACCCAGAAAGCTTTATAAAGGGGCAAGTGCCAGGGCCCTGGCTATGGTCCTGAGACTGATGATAGATGCAATCTCTCACCTTGCACTCGAAAAAAGTCCGCAATCATGCCTAAGTAAATACTGACACATTTGTCTGAAATGCCTTAATCAATGCTGGGCCCTACTATTGTGCCGGAGAAACGGGCAGCATCGCTGAGCCACAAATGTCATCATCGTTACAACTTCTAGCTGATTGCACCCATGTAGTGTGTTCCCCCCCCCCCCTAATCACTAAACGAATGCACAACAAGGAAAGACACAACCACCCAAAAAGACCATCACTCAGGCGGAATTTGACTCATCTTTGGTACTGGAAAATTATCTGTTTATTCCCTCCACTTCCCTGCTGTCTCTATGTGGCATCTTCTGTCGATATCGTACCCCGTTCCTCTCTACTCCGCGATGCTCCCTTCACTTTATCAACAGTTTCGGATGAGCTGAATTGCATCTTGCTTGATAAAACATCGGCCACGGAACGTTTGCTAATCTTTGATTTTCCAGCGTGGTGCTGTCAATCCAGGCTGGGATGGGGTGCTTGTGGATGTCAGTGCACATCAACAAAACCAAGTACACCACGCATTCTTCATGCTTATCAGTTTTTCTGAACAGGTTCATTGGCCCTGAGTGTTGAAAGGGGCCAATAGCATTGACCAGGCAGACACAAGGGGCCATGGATGGGTGTAGCTATTGTTGTTTTCTACCAGCTCTGTAGAGCTACACCTAATAATATTGTATTGTGTACAACAACACAAGGCCAACGGTTAGAAATCAATTCCTGAATATTCCATCTCACATTTGTACACTCTCTCCACTTGGAGTGCAGATGTAGATTTTACGGTTTCATTTAAAGAGATGATTCGGTGTTTGATGACAACCTGATTGTAGAACAACTGGAATCAATCAGAATGAAGTCTCCGTGCTCGTACAGCTAGTATTAGAGCAATCCCCTTGAGAAATTATACCCTGTATGTGGATTTATCAAATGGTTTCAATTATTAATATTATAAATTTTGGGGCTTTGCATGGTGAGATTAGATATTTCTTGTACTTCTTGGTCGGACAACCATACATCTCTGTTTGGACGGAGTGTTGGCTTTTTGAAGAACCATTTGATTTGTTCATCGACAGTTTGACAGGAAGCTCTATAATCATCATCCGGAAACTATTATCATTATTTATTCCACAAAACGATTTTTTTTTTTACTGTTTTGTTTAATGTTATAGTTACATTTGGATAAAAGAATATTTGTTTGATTTAAACAATCAGTGCTTTCAGAGTCTTGCGCGGAAAACAAAATGTGTAAAATAAATCAACAAGATAGAAAGAACTATGCAATGAAAAATACAAAAATTTAAAAATACAAACGCAGAACGGATTAACAGGTAAATAACATACACAGTGCTAATGAAAGAAGGGTCGTACAAAGAGCATGCAGAAGTGCATACTTAGATGTGTCATGGTCACAACATTAAATTAACTGCCAATACCTGCTGGTTGCTATCCCACACAAAAGCAAGAAACAAAACCAGACAGAAAGTAGGGGCAACAAAAAAAATAAAGTGAGAAAAAAATCATTAATTAAGTTTACACATAGATATAAATGTAAACAAACAAGTTAATTGGAAGTAATGATTAGTGGATGAGGAAAAATAACATAAACATTTAACAAGTAAACTGACGCTAGTGTTTTTAGTTGCACACAATACATGGCAAGTGCAATTACCTAAAATCAGGTAAAATCGTCCATCTGCAGGTTTAAGATAAAAACAGAAGTGTTACAAATGTGAAACTTTTTTAAAACTTTGGAAATTGCGCTTTATTATAAGTCTTACTTATTATTATTTTAGTATTATTAAACTTGGTATCAGCACAGATTATCTAGAGAATTTTGTCTGATAGTTGTAGTTGTGAAACAATATTGTCCCCAACTCCTAATTACTTAGGTTGGTTTGCCATATCAAAATAAGAACAAATTGCATTACAAAACAAACATTGTGTAATAGATTTGATGTTGAATCATAATTTAAATAAATGTACTCTTCTAAACAGCAAATGCATCATACCATCATAAATATAAAATCAATTTTGATTTCATCTATGTACTATTAATGTATTAAATTAATGATGTTCAGATTTACAATATATTTTATGCAACAAAAAAGGCAATACCACCAGTAGCAGTCAAGCCACAGAATAAGTGCAAAGTAATTAACATAAAAAGTGTCTACAGCTGTGTGCACAGTTAATTAAATCAGTTTTTGTGTTGAATTTATAGTATTGTTGATACAATAGCATCTAATCTCAGGATAGGAAATACTGCTTTTCGGAGATATTCACTTTACATCCAGTAGGTGCATAATTTAAGAGACAAAGATCCTTTCTGGTTCATCGCAAAACTATCTTTTTGATAAATATTCCATTCACTTTATTGTGATGATTATCCAGTAAGTCATTTGAAAAAAAAACTACCCATGCGGAAGCGGCTATACAAGAGGAAGAACGGACTCTACACAGACAGTGAGTACGGGAGGCTAACAGAAAGAGCAGTTGGGCCTTTGTTGAAAGCTAATATAGCCCCAAGCCAAACGCTTTCACCAGCATTAGTTGCTACACTGTCAGGGTAGAATGTTACCTACACCGACTGGCCGTTTAGACCGAAGAGCGAGCCGGCTGAATGAATCATGCAATTTAGTGCTGCAAATCACTTCAATTTACCCAATCCTATTCGTGAAGAAGATTTTCCCTGAGCGTACACACTTCTCTTTTCTCCTACTCTTTCTTCTTCTTTCTCTGACATGTTTTTTTTTTTTTTTTTTTCTAACTCGGGAGATGAACGGGGGGAACTCATTTAAAAAGGAAGTGATTCCGCCTCATGCTTCCGACGGTTTGGCTTTTGCCGTTTTTTTTTTTTTTTTGTTCGTCGGCGTTGCCGTGTGCCCCGTCGTTCCTTGTGCGTGACAATTATGCGACAGTGGGATTAGGGGTAAAAAGATTAAGACGATTGAATTGTAGAGCTCGCCTTCTTAGGAGAGGATAATTATGCCAGGCATTCACTTGGCCTTCATGCTTGGCTCTGCACACACGGCCCAAATGCAATTATTGGCCTCTTAAAGAAAAGAAAATCAATTTTTGTTCTTTTAGGCTGAATAAGCAAGCCAAACAAGGCATCCCGTTAAAAAAATGAGCAGAGGAGAAAAAAAAAGTATGGCTTCGTTATTAAACAATAAGGGAGTCCATATGTCCGTTATTAGATTGAGCCAAGAACTAATAATTCTTCATTATAGGAAATTTGCATCTTATTGGTAGACTGGTTAATAAAAACTACAGTGCAATATGTTGGTATATTTCTGGTATTCCGTCTTCTTATATTTGCTGGGCTGCAATCTGCTGTGTAAGGGGAGTGTTTATCATTAACGTTGAAGGACACAGTAATAGTCTTTGTCCCAGTGAAAGAGAGACCCTTAGTTCCTCAAATATGTTAACAACGTATTCACTGGATTCATTTTACTTAATGGTAATCAAGAAACTGGAAATGATGGCTTTCTTAAAGAGCACATTTCCAGATGTGGGGAGCGAGTTATTGCTTAAACTGCAAGCTGCACTCACATGAGCCGCTTCTATTTATTACACACTACAGTAGAGACAATGGATACACCACGAACCACCCCCATATGGGGAAGTGATCAGGTTAGAGCAGGCAGCCACCCCCCTCAAAAAATAATAAAGACTTGAGCTTGCTTTGGAGTGGTTTATTTGTGTGTGTGTGGTGAATTGGTAAAGCAAGACTTTAAGGAGTAGAGTTGGATGATGTTGCTCTGGCTACCTCTGATCTCTCAGGTGGAACTAAGGACTTGATAGCGTGCCGATCGGACACACAAGCTTGGGTAGAGAGTGCATCCAGGGAGTAGTGGGAGGCAGCTTGCCGTAGCGCTGTGATCACTTTATTAGAAACATATTCAGCTGGTTGCAGATCGAGGGGGAAGAAAACAAACCCTTATGGTAGTGTATATTTACAATCTTGTTTTTGGTCGTCTGGAGGAATAGTAAGACTAGAACGGTTCGCTGAAGTTATACCCCCATGGCATTTCTCGTTCTGGCTGCCTGGGCTTCTTTGCGCTGCTGTAGTCTCGCCTGCCCATGGTTTGACCTCACTGCATTGAGCAGGCAGAAAAAACAACTGTGGAGAACCAAGGAGGACTGAGGACTTGGTCACAGTGGGGAAAGATTCACAGTGAACAGATGGTCGACCCAGGACGAAATGTTCAAGTTGGTTACATTTGTTGTTTAAAGAGTCCCACAGTGTTTGTTTTGGCATGGAGGTTGATTATAAAATTGCTCTTGTATATAAAAAAACAACGTATCCAGAATATCAGTGAAAGGAATTGGAAATTTATTTTCCTTTTTTTTTTTTTTTGGACGATTTGAGAGACATCATAGTCAGTTAGATTTGATTCTATCCCAAGTGGCACTCTGGTTGCCAAGGGATACCAAAGGTCAAGTGAAGGTCCTTTTTGGGGGGTGTGTATTTTAACTTCTTGAGTGTAATTAGAGGCTGCAACCCTGAATGAAATGACCCCGGTACCCTTGGCAATGAGGGGTAAAATTGCCCAGCGTAGGAGCCAGGAGCTCAGGATGCTGCCTCAACCAAAGCAAAGGTGAAAGTCCAGTCCATAATGCACCAGAGAATTGCTCCTAATTTCCTTTGACTAGAGCTCCGAGCGAGGAGAAATCGTAGGGAATTAAAAGTATGATGTGTAGTTCAATCAGGGCTTTTAGTTTAGAGACGTCCTGTGTGTACTCTGTGCTTATCCTGGGCCATCTTGGCAAACAAGGAGAGCATCAGTTGAATATTTGTCTGATTTGGAACTCCAATACTCCCGCACTGATCTCCCCCACCACTCCTTAAATTGAATTGCTGTTGTTCTTGCCTTATGTTGAGGGAAAGACCAGAACAGGGCTTGTGCGAGTCAATGAACTACGGCGGAGTGCGATAGAGGGGACTCTCTTGCGGGATTCATTTTGATTCACGAAGAAGTGGTTTCAATGTCACTGCTCAAACACAGAGCCATAGTCCTAAACCGTGCCTCATTATTGTTGCCGCGGCAATAATCAAAACCGGTTTCATGTGTAGACTGAGTGATCTCTGGTTCAGCCACGACTGGTTACCAGTGAAGCTATAAGCGACTAATATTTCTATTCCCAAGATGTCTGTATGGGTTGTGAGCGCGCCGGTTGGAATTGATGGAACCCGAGACTGCCGGCCGAACGCAAACTAAAACATCCTCTATTTCTCTCCTTGAGTAATTTCCCTACACACAATCTCGTCACACAGAACATTGGCTATCTCTTGCTCTAACTCCCTTGTCCATCCTTCGGGGCAAATTGACAAAAATGGGGATTCCTTGCCCGTTTCATATGACAAATGTCGATAACGCTCCAAGGACCCAGTGGGATTCTTGCTACTCCAAGCCAATTTTCGCAAGTTTTTCACAGCTCAGGTTCTCGAGCACGCCAGAAATTAATATAATTTTAGAGTCCCATTCTTCTCTGCCCAGTGAACGTCATGGAAGAGCATTCTGCGCCGAAGTCGAAATCAAAATATCTTAAGGTTTCATAACGGACAGGAAGATAATCCTTTTTGCTTTGGCTCTCTTCAGCCTAACCACCGATCGGTCATTACTCAGTACACGATTGATGAGAGATTAATACCACTTTGAAAGGAATTATGATAATAACTTTTAAACATTATTTTTGCCTGCGTTCAGAACCGTCTTTTATCTTCAGTTTGCGTAGTTAGCGTTTTAATTTAATATTGAATCAAAACAACAGGTACAGATAAGGAATGTCTTAACTAAATCCAATTCAATGCTTGGTTGTATGTTCATCAAGAGGAGTAGTAGTAAGACACATGGCTTGTGTGATTTCATGAGTAGGGGATTAATGAAATGGAATGGCTAGCAGTTTCCATCTCGGAAACCCATAACCCATCACTCTTTATACATTCAATAACTTACGCAGATGGGAATACCAACATCGGAAGCGGCTTAGTGTAGATTAAAAACAGAATACCGGTGAAGCTCGTCCTGAAGTTTCATAAATATGTCTGTTTATCAGTGAAGGTTTGTGTCATGTTACACTCTTCAATACTGAGATTTCATCCAGTGATCACAAATTTGCAAATTTAAATTTCTAAACCATGTAATGAAGAAATACAGTTTTTAGGGAGCTGATGTCCGACTTTTTTTTTTTTTTTTTTTTTGCCTGATGTAAAAAAAGGATTTTTTTTTCTCAAGATATCTACTTCTCTGATGCTGAGGATAATATTTCTAAAAAGTTTTCTGAAACCTTTTCAAAACCACAAAAACATCAAAAGAAAACCATATAGACTGCTCCAGATTGCACTGTTGAGCTTTGAAAACCCAAGATAAACACCGAATAGAAAACATTCCAAGAGACCTTGTTTCAAATCAGCATGCTCTGGCCAAAAATTTGGGTCCAGAATGCACCACGGTTTTCTAAAAATCATCGGGAGACTCATGGATTGGCTCAATGCTTATCATATTTATTTTATGGCAATTTTATTCAGAAGTGTATCTGAAAAACTTCATGCGATACAACTGACCTTTGGATGATTTGATTTCTCACTTTCCACCCTCAAGTTTTCTTATACAACCTTCAAGAACTTCAATTTAAGGGATCGTACATTTGTTTAAAGGGACTTAGCATTGTATGATACACTTTTTCCAATTATTGTCAAGACAAGTAAAACAATCCTGTAAATATTTCTTTGACATTCGTTAGCTGAGACATGTTGCTGTTTTAAAAAGTTTTATCATAATTGAACCTGGCAAGAAAAGTGAGGCTGGGTTTAAATATATTTTTTTCTCCTATGTAGCATCGTTTGAGATTTTATTATTTCTGATGATTATTAATATATGTTTAAATTTAACACTTAAATTTTTTTTAAGTTTAACCTGATGTTAATTGCCAGTAGTGGTTTTAATTTACTCCTGTATGGCACAATGCCTTTGGGATTAACCTTTCAGGCAGTAGGAACCTAAATTGGTTAGGAAGGCATACTTCAGAATTATCCGTCCCATAAAACTCATTTTCTGAGGGTTTTCTGGGTCTTGTTTTATGGGCACTTTGTTTGGACTGGGGTCATAAAAGTGTCTGGGGCTGGGCTCCTGTCATCTTATCCCCAAAATGAGGTCATATTTTATGTTCACTCCAGTGTAGGATGACCTGAAGATTGACTTAATCAACCTTGGATGGAGCCTATTGAGGTCGGAGGTCACATATCGACCTACTGTTATTCAAATACTATAAAGAGGTCAAGTAAAATTTGCTTTTTGATAGGTGAACTTTCTCACACCAAAATAAAAAATAAAAATAATAAAAAAAGTAGTATGCATTTGAAGTGCACACAATTTAAGGAAAGGTTAGGTAATACACCCAATCTGCAATTCCACAATTCAAACTGTTTTGGGTTTTGTTTACAACTAAGCAGTAGTTTACTGGATAGTTAGGTAGTTCAGAATGGAAAAGATAACTCCACTGTCACTCTCATTTTCATGACTTCATAAGTTGAAACTTTAGATAAGCTAAGTAAGAACAATTCTCAAGAAATAAAGTCATAGAAAAGAAGAAAAAAGGTTGTCTAGAAAACAAGAATACATTTTCTTGTAGTCAGTGTAATTATGAGATTTCATAGGTAATCTTTCCATCACAAATAATGTATACCATGCCTTTAATATGAATCTTAAATCCATGTTTACTACAAATCTCATTTTGAGTCGCACAAAAAACCCTGAGCCTGCATCTTTAGTCTTCTGGATTTCACTCATCGGTTGAAGTATCACTTATTGCTTGCCCATCACTTCATATCAAAATGAATATTATCAACAGCTTTGAAGTCTGGCCAAACCGTCAAAGGCTCCTGATCAACGCCAAAACTCTGACAATTCAAGTCCCACACTGGAAAGTGCTTGAGGAGGCCAGAATATTGTCTTAAGTTCCGCTGAATACTTCTGCTGAATAATCTGATTAACTTGGTTTTCTTTTGGGTTTCAGTCCGAATTTTTGTTGTGGAGAGAGAACAGACCTTTGGTGTTTGCGTGAACTTTTTGAGAAGTGAACATTCCAAGGATTCTCTGCTCCAGAATTCTCCTCTCGAAAATATTCCTGGAAAACTCTTCTGGGGGAAGAAAAAAAGTATATGAACCTTTGAAATACGGAAGTGGTAAAAGGCACTCAAATTCCAGGTGACATTTCTTTTGACAAGGCGTAAGCTGGGCGGACTGCTTTGATTGGTAATTGTTATTACATCCACTTTCGCCGCTTCGGCTGGAGTTAGAGTGAAAGTTGGTACAAGTAATGTAGGTTGAGTTGAAATGTAGAGACTTCTCTGTTGGAGTGAAGTTTGTATTGTACTTTAATGTATGATTACTGAAATGGTTGTAATGTGGAGGGAAAGAAAAATCGTTTTAAGTGACACAAACAAATTGATTTTCTTTTATACTAAAACTGAAACAGCCAAGACAGTTATTTTGTAGAAAAAAAGTAATATTTGGTTACAAGTGTCAAATCTTTTCTTTTGAGGGATCTTTTTCTCTCACTCCCCCTCCCCCCCTATTGACGGGAATTGTTCAGTTTCGTTAGAGGATGGGCTTCAAAAGTCTTGGAAACTCCTTAGAGAGTAAAATTACATCGTAACTCCATCCACTTGCATTATCTTGTTATCTTGTTTTGAATAAATTATGTAAAACCACACCTCTCATAGTGTTGATTGTTATACCAACTGCTAAACAGTGATGGGAAATTTCAGACTTTTTATCTGAATTCATACTTTTGAAAGTCAGCCTGGCGAAGAAAATCAGCTGTTGTTTTTCCCACACATAACAAAATCCTGCTCTTTGATCTACTTCTCTAGTGCTTAGGATACTGTTCCTAAAAGCTCTGTGAAATTTAAACCCAAGGTGGAAAGGTGGAAATGCTATCGATTCAACATACCCTGTGGGTTCTTGTTTTTAGACTTTTTTTTTTGTTATCAGAAATTACTCTCACCTCTGGTTAAACGAAGGGAAGTTTTGAAACTGTTCAAGTAAATGTAAAAAGGTTTTTGTTGGTATGTGGTTTGCCTGCCTCTTCTTTAAAGTCATGTTGCTGTGTGGGATGATGGTCCTATGCCTCCCCCTCTCCTCAGTAATGACCAAAACACATGGGTTGTATCCCAGACAGCTCCTGACCCCCTTAATGAGGTAGACAGACCAATGGGTTACATAATCCAGAGATAACACACTCCTAGTGCACTGCAATCAATCTGCAAGAGGATTAAACCCATTGACCCAGGCTTTTCCTCATTAGGGTTGTTGTTGTTACTTGAAGCCTCACCGCCAGCTAAACAAAGGAAAGGTCAAAAAAAAAACTCTTGCTAGCTCACTAAGGTCAGCTTGTTCAGGAGGGGTTATGTTGAGCTGTGGTTTAAACACAACCATCTAGTTCCAAATAAAAAATACCAGAAACTTTTTGATTTCACTTGTATTGAGATGTGGCTATCTGTACTTGTTCCCGTGGGGAGGAGGTGCTGTTTGTTTGGGATGGATGTTGTAACCACAAACTCTGCATTTTCAATAAGGCTATCATATAACCATAGAGAAAAGATACAA
>JAUELU010000030.1:2807182-2820134 GCA_032357145.1 Evasterias troschelii | reverse complement strand
AGTGAGTTGCCTGACATTGTAAACGCTCGACTATACTTTAGTTACTGGGACTGTGTCGTTAAAACTGAGGTTGATTTTATTGAAGCACTTGCTCCCATGCCTCGCAGATAAATTTGCTCAAGACATGGAAATGTTATCATCTTCTTTGGATACCAGTCGATACTTCCATTTTGTAGATCGCTATTTTTAACGTAAAGTATAGTGCTGTGTAAACGGCTGACTCTATGCCACTAGATGCAGCACAAATATTTTGTTTAAGTTGACTTGATCGTTACTACTGGAGGCGCGATATTCAGAAGCGTTTCACGCAAGATGCTCAGCATTTCGAATATTATAATGTACCCCAACCGCGTGGGTTGTAAGAATGCAATTTTGTAATTACGAGATTGGAAATTGTCGACGTGGAAACTTCATTTTACTTCGATTCATTTCACATTTTTATCGAATTCAACCCAAGAAGCGTGCAACCTATCAAGGTAATACCTCAACATGTTGGCATGGAATGGTCGGGCCCTATGTGCATTTTAATAATATGAAGCTTGTAGCAATGTTAAAGTAAAAAATCTTATTTGAAAATATCAGTAATTGTTGAAAAAGAATTTCACTATTGTAGGCCTATCAACAAAAACAATACAAAATAAACAAGAAAAGAACTTAACTAAACATATGAAATCTGGACACCATTAAAAGACAAAAATGTGAAATAACTTCATGCGAACATACCCACAATTAGTAACTCAACAACTTGTTTAACACATCAATACTATGTTTTAATAAATTGCACAATGTGTTACAACATATTCTAATAGAACAGCTAGTTCGATTCGTACGAAGAATTAATTTGATAGACGCACATACAAAGGACAAGAAAACAATTAGTAAGTATGCCTACTTTTTCTCTTGAAATTTTAAATTAGATTATTAGCTCGTAGCCACTCGCAGATTGAAGTGGTCACTCACCACGATGCCAGTAAGCTGGAATCAAACTTAGGCAAACAAAACGTCGACAAAATGACAAAAGTCTTTGATTAAGACTGCCTATTAACATCAAAGCGACGTCTGTAAATTGTTAATATTTTGTACTGGAATTCAGTTGATTGAACTTTGAGTATAGTCCCCGGGCATTCACTATCAATGTACTAACCATCCTCTCCTTATCTCCGAGCTGTCATAATTTGAGATAACATTATTGTACTACAATAAATCATTCATAAAATCTATTTGTTGACATCGGTAGTTCTACAGGTAGATACGATCATACAGTTTTGTTCTCATTTTGCGAGGGAAGATCCTCCAATAAATGGTTGCACGGTCTGAGTGGGCGAGATGCTATTTGTACAACTATGCTAACGAAAACACTCTCCAGAATGCTGTGGAGATAAAAATATCAAATCGTCCCCGAGTAGTTACTCCCAGCTGTGCGATAAAAGGCTTTCACTGTAAGTTGAGAATGAAACGCACAGAGGAATACAATGAAGCACCCATGTATATACAAAGCTTTGAAAAATTATTGTAATGTTTCATCGGCCTCAACGCAAGAAGATAGGCTACGTGTAAGCCAATATGCATGTACGTGACCGTATACTTGGGAATAGAGAGGCAATTGGGGGAAATCAAATAGGGACTCGCACATCGAGTAGCAGGAATTATTGTTTGAAATAAAACGAGGAAAGTGAGATCACCCCTAAACCCCCGCCAGAGTAATACGTATTTTTAAGAGAACGAGGGCTAGGGTATCATGGAAGTACAAATTATATTTATTTCATGGTAACACATGCATGCAAAATTCATTCAGATAGTTTATTGGTCTGTAAAAACTACTTTAAACAAATCCTTCCTAATCTTGTTTTGCTTTTGAATATCCAACAAAATTTAATGCCCCTATTTAGAGTCCTTATACTGAAATATCATTTGATTTACCACTGCCATAGCACCCTAAACATAAAGAAAACACATAACCCCCCCCCCCCCCAAAAAAAAAAAACCAAAAACAAAAAAACACCCCACACAAAAACCAACCCAGTTTATACGCACTGCTGCCCGTCTCCATAAGTTGCATCGATTTTATTTTATTTTCATGTCACTGAAAATCAACAGGACCTTATGTTGACAGCGGCAATTATATAGTTTTGTGTTGTGAGACATCTCGCTCATGTGCAAAAAAAGGCTTGGTCAGTTTGACTCGAGTGGAATGAAAACTGAACGGCATTCCCAATATGCGAAAGGAGAGGTCCGACAGGCACACGAGAGCAAGCGAGCCCTTCATACGTATGCAGGAACACGTAATCAGGTGAAAACGCACTCATCTAGCACGGTTGCGTCAGACTGAAGTGTAAACCTTTCAGATCATGTCTACTATCGTAAGCTTGATACCATCTCCGGAATAAGCTCCGCCGATCGGTTTTTGAAAATGGCGGCTTTCCTAGTGGCATTGTTACCATGGTGATATGCCTAGAGCTTTATGGTAGATTGTCGGTGGAGAAGGATGTAGGTGACGATAGACCGGCGACTCGAGAGGAGCTACATGTACGGCGTGGAAGCGTCGCTCGGGATTCGCGATTGGAAAACTGATGTTTTCCCAATCACACTGACGCGCGAATGCAAAGAAGAATTGCCATTTCGCACCGTGTTGTCTTCAGCGGCCGTGATCACATACTACACGACCGTGCCGATTGGATATGCAAAACGTTGGCAACCTGCATTTTGAATGCTCAGGCAGTATCTCAAGATGCAATTACTCGATGATATTGGAGCGATTTTATGTCCTGCGTGACTATTGCATTTTATAAGCGACACTCATTGTCACATATGGTAAGCCCATATGATCTGTCACTATAACGTGGAGACGTGATACGGTTTGGCTGATGAGAATATTTAGAAAACATCAATACCATCGAACGCTATTGAAATTACTACGTGATGCCTCTACGGAGTAATAACCCAACGGCGTATGAAATAAATTTAAGAGTTTTAGCACACATGCTCACAGGACTGCATGCCTTCAGTGTCTTCTTCAATTTAAACTCCCAGTAAAGATCATAAACAATACATTACAACCCTGCATATGCTCCATTGATCTCATGACCTTGGTCATACGTCTCCATTTGTTTTATGGCTTAAGCATATTCATCTTAGTTCCGTGGATCAATTAAGCTGCCTTTTACTCGTTTCAGCCTCGGCTTGATGTAACAGTTCGGCGGGAACAGCAACCTTTTAAGCCGTGCCTTCCGTACTTTGCGTTGGTGGAGTGCAACCTCATACTCTTTATCTTTCGGAGGTCCATTCCGGAATGTCATTTTAATCAAGAAACCCAACCAGAAAATTGTGGAACCAGAATTGTGATTTGGCTTTGGAGGGATATCGAGCTACCTCACAGGTAGGTGCATATTGAGTTGTTTTGATGAATCAACTGTAATGTAAATTCTAGGGTCTTATTGATATATGTTAATCTTTGTGCTAATTACTGACGGGTTTTTGTAACATATGAAGAAAGCTCATGTCCTTCTAACAGTATCATTTTTTTTCCTTGGTTGTATCAACCCTGAAGGAGGAATCATTTCCCATCTATTTGTAAATGTAAAATTAATTTATACCAAGACTTCTTGCAACGTTAAATTATTTATTGCCAATCAGCGAGATCGAACTTGCTGCAAATTTCAACACCTCTAAGGGCACGAGTTCCCGCAGAATTCATTAAACCACAACCTTCAAGCTTTTAATAGCGAGTCTCAATCCAGAACATGTTGCCCTCTGATTTACAAGTATAAATTGCCCCCGCGTGCAGTGGTATTAGTGTCTCTCTATTGATAGAGCATTTGGCTGATTCCGAGATCCGTCAGCGCGCATCATTGATTTAGGATGAACGAAAGCGGAATGCTCTTCAATCCTTTTGTTTTCGATGCAACGTCTTGTTCTCCCTGGTGATAGCCGCGAGCTCGTGTCCCAAAGTTCCCGCGCGCGCACGCAGATAGATTTGCTCCTCGCTGCTCGAAGTCAACTTGCGACTTGGACAAATTACCCGCGATGTACGAATGAACTCACACGTTAATCAGATGCCAAATAGGAGAGCAATGTTTCCAAATTGGGAGGGCAATTAGGTGATTACGATGGCGAGACATTCACACGGGAATATATACCTTTATCACAATGCCACCATCTTGGTCATGTACCCTGTATTCAAAAACGGTAATGGATATTGATATCCATTTTATAAAAAAGAACCAGACTTTTTTTCCTTCCAGCCTCGGTTTGGTTACATTGAAAAAAAAACGGTAGAAAATCTCGACTGCACCATGATAAAGGATAGTATGTTTGTAAAGATTTTTAGAGATTTCCTGTCAAAATATATTGTGAAGGTTTAAATGTAAGACGTTGAAAAAAATATGTTTCCCAAGTAAATTTACGAGCCTCTTACAATTATTATTTTCAATATGTTGGTCCTTGGAACATACATTATTGGAAATTTGTTTATGTAAGGGATTATTAATATTACCTGTTGCACTGGTACCAGTATTAAACTGCTTAATAGAAAAGTTAAACTATTTTGGTAAGTGGAAATTTAAAGTTAGATTCGAAATGCCTCTATAGCCACTGGGCTAGCTAGTGGTTTTAGTGGTAGGACACCTGCTCCAGCATGGCAAAATTCGTAGGTTCGAATCCCTACCGAGTGATATGCCTGTGGATTATTTATTTTTTGCGCAGGACTCTGGAGGGTGCTGTGTATATGCAGTGATCAAAACACATCGATGTGGTGAGAAAAAACCAAGTAGTATTGTTTATCCCAGATGACAAATTATCATCAGTACATTAATGATACACGACATTTTCCAACCACCTTGAAACCTGTAACAAAATGATTCTCCCTGGCACTTGCTTTGAATACCCTGCCAGATGGTTTCACTAGCATTAATCTTCACGCCAAGCGCGCTAACCGAGTTTATTTTGACAAATCAGAAAAGGGCTGTCTGGCAATGTTACCTTATACGTGCCAATCCGTTCATGATTCCCCGTTCGAAACGCTGACAGTATTATTGACAACGAAACAACTGGTCGGTGAGTGAGAGGGGGGTAAAAGCAGTGGATTAACCCCTTGTTCTTGAGATCCCCCCCTTTAAACTACCCTGGATACATCTTATTTATCTTGTTGCAATCAAATGAAGATGGTTTCAGGGTCAAAAACGAGACCGTGTAAAAAGATGAAGAACTTCAGTATGTAATATTCATTAATCTATACTAACCCAGGCAGTGCCTACTGCACGGTAAAATGCTATAGGTCATTTGCACTCGGTCTACGACGTAACGAGATTAAACAAGCACATATTTATTGAGCGTTTTCGGGTGGAACGAAAAAATTATAATTGCGTACAGTATTATATTAAACACTGGTAGCTAATCAGGCATTTCTTTGAAATTGGTAATTTGAACATCGACTTTAAAATTCCCCCCATTGTTTATATAGGAAGAAAACAGTTCGGGACTGCCGGCTATACTACATCATTATTACGTATGATAATACAGTATGTTTATTTTCCGGGTAGCATATTTGCTATTGTAAAAAAAAAAAATGTAATTAGTTTATTTATTTATAATGTGTTATGGAAGAGCTACGTCTGTCATGCCTCGAAGAAACCATTGCAGACCTATTATTCTGGCATTGTTGCGAAAGGGCCCTATGTAACTTATTACATTGAAGGTTCGATATTAGACTTTCTCTTCAATGGTGGACACTAAACCTTTTAAGTCTTGGAAGGAATTAGATCTGGTTCAAGATCAAACCATCGAGTGATGTCAAACATTCTAAGATAAAGTGCAAGAGGGGTTGCGGTCATGGTACTCCCTATCAAGGGTATTAATTGATTGAATAATTCTCTCTGGTGGCAGAGTGTTCTGAAGTGACCTTGTCTCCATCCGCGGGCAAGCGCGATGTTCGAGGGGTTAAAACATTTACTTAAGAGCGCAAAAGGTTCTTGGGTTCGATTCCCATCGGGGTTATATGTTGATTTTTCCCCACAGAACAGGAACGGGGTGTTTTTTTCCCAATGTGAACGACGGCAATTTCCCTAGTATATTTCCAAAGCAAGACTTGTATATTTTGAGCGGATGTGCTGCAGGCCCTCTTTTGCATTATGTAAGATTTGAAATCAATTTTGAATTCTAACCAAGTTTTTGCCTCATCATATTTAACGCCAGTGACACATTTTTTTGACACGACGACGTCGGTCTGGCATGGAAAGGCATAATTATATTGTGCCAATAACATTAAACATGTATGATTTGCGCATAGAATGCTTTTCAAATGGGCCCATCTGGAAAATTTCGACTTACAATATGGGGGACTGTATAAGCCCTGGACAATTTTTTTAGATTTTATATATTACTCAAATAAATATTAAAGGGCTTGAGTTTCTTATAATATTTATTTCCGGCATAAAATATTCCACTCGCACACAGGACACAGAACTCTTTATTATCTTGCATTCACGCTAATTATGAATAATCTTTCATTGGTTTAATGGCGTCAATAGGTCACGGTTAGTTGCTGGTTATTACTGTGCACGTTGATTATGTCCCACCTGATTTATAATTCATAAGGTTATTTCAGAAGGATATCAAATTGGTACTGCTTTCAGATGCGTAAACCAACGTTTGTTATGCGCTAGCTTGGCTTTAATTCGTACGGGGCTCATTGATGATCTTTTTTTCCTTCTAATTAACAGAAAGAATGTGCTCTCTGAAAATTCGTTCCTGACAAAAATATCATCATTTTTTTCCATCGTTAAATCATTTAGCTGAAACATGCTGCCAGGGTTACGGTTATTATATAAAACGCCTACACAGTTTTTATTCATGTCTTTTGTTGCCTTTGTCCGTTGCTCTTTGCGATTTCCGTTTGTTATTTTCCACTTCTTTCTCTTATATCTGCGAGCTCAACTGTCATGGTACGGCCGACATGATTTTATTCATTTAAAATCGGTATAGCAAAAACGAGGCTGGGAGGGAAAACACTGCCTGGTCCCATTTTATGGTTAGAATGAAATGCTATAGTTTTAAGGGAATGTGTGAACAGCTGCAACATGGTAAAGGCCGACAGCCTGTGAGTGTTGTATTAAATCAGAGGTTCACCAAGTCTTGCTTCGGAGGAGGCTTGGAAAACCAATGTTGCCTTCAACTATGGGGGGGGGGGGGGGCTCAAGTTAAATGCAAATTGGATGACTATGAACATATTGTTTTCTAGGTTTGCCAACATCCTCAGATGCCGCAAACGCTCTGTTTGTTAAAAAATTGTCCATTCACGGTTGATTATTCTCCATAAAAATTGAACTAAGCGAAACAATTGTATTAATCATTACATTAGTAAATATACTTACCCGGATGCCCCCCCGCCCCCGAGGTGCCTCTTCAGTGCGCGTTCAATGCATTGTGTAATGTGTACACCAGCTTGGAGTATACCGTTTATCATTATTTTTAATCCAGTAGGCTGGATTATATCTGAAGCAGGACTGTGATGGGATTAGGCAAAACTAAATAACATGTCAAAAATGTCCTCGTATAAGGTCAAAGTTCAAGCAGTACTGTGTTTTGATGCTTTCCGCGCGGAATGAATTTGAGAAGAAGACGAGATGATTTGAACTTAAACCCACTCTCTACACATTGTGACTCTTCTCAAGACATCACTTCTTCTCCAAGACAGTATAATTATTTCATGTTTTACCTGTAAAAACAACAGTTTAATAACCAAACTTGTTCGTTGCATAAGTCATCTGAATTAGCTGAAACTTAATACAAATCTCAATATTCCCACACGTGTGAAATGTTTACCTTGTATTGGGAGCAAACCAAATTGTTTGTTTGAAGAGGGACATTTGCTCGCTTTATACTACCGTTATAACACCACTACATTATATGTTAACAACTAGAAGAGGGGACTTGCTTAAATGTTTCTTTATTCCTTATGCTAAGAATTGAAAACATTTGTTTGAATCAAACAACCTCACAGGCCCCCTTTTAAGGATGTGCTCCATAAATCTTTCATGTTATGCAGTGCATGCTTCTCAAACTTATTATTACAATCATCTGTTTACAAAAACCCATAGTTTTTCATGTGATTCGGTGTGCTGAGGTTGCATCTTTACCTTTTCTATCGGTGTAGTTTCGCTGTGAGGATTACCAGCTGATTTCCGCCACCATGATCTCTCGCTCTTACACCTTTTCCGTCGTCTTCACCGTCATTTCATTCGATATCCCCCAAAGATTTATTTCTATCTGTTTAGCTTCCGGTAGTCTCACATGAGTGTCAAGTTTGATGCTCGTTGGTGGAAAAACAGTTTAATAATAATGGTAGAATGAGGTGGATTGTTGAGGTGGAGGTTGGGTATGATTACCTTTTTTCGTGCTCCTTACTCATTGGCTTATGCTCTAGTCTTAACATGTATCGCATCACCTGCATGTCAACAACTTTCAGCCTCTTGAGGTTGTATGGCTTTCTGTAAGGAAGTGCGTATATGCGAAACAAAGTAGTCAAAACTTCTCGTGGGACTTTGTTTCTGTAGCTGTCGACATTGTGGATAAAAGCACTGAACACTTTCAGAATGTTTTTTTTACAATCCAAAATGTAGTTTAGGAAAGGAATTGAATCCAAAAGCACTGTTGCCGTTGAATGTGACCATCGGTGCAACCCGTGGTTTTCAAATATTCGATTTGTTTATTGTTTTAGGTGATGTTAAAAATAAGAATGCAGTTTTATCATTAACAATGCTCTAACAGCAAGCGACTCAGTTTTTTTTTATTACGCTGGTGACTATAATTAAACATGTCATATCAACGCTATAGCTGAAAGCTTTTATGACGTCATCAGCATGTTGTTTGTCACGTACACAAGGGCCCGTCATAGAAATGCTGAACTTCAGCAGACATTTTTGCTGAATAATTTTCTGCTTATAAAAAAAAAAAAAAAAAATCAACAGACCACCAGTCACATACGGTACATTTTACATGTTATTTTGGCTGGTTATCCTATTCCAGTCAGCAAATTTATTTTCAATAGCTATTTTGTTCCTCATCAACAGCTCAGCTTAATGTTATCACAGTTGGGAGATCGAAATCCTTATAGGGGGAAAATTATCCCCCCCCCGATAAAGACAAAGTACAAGATTCGTAGTAACCAGAACAACATTGAAAGCTCGCTAATTATACATTTATATACCACTACCAATCATCTAGAAATCTTTGTCTGAAAACACCCTGGCACGGTTGAAAATATTTGAAAACCCCATAGATCACCATTGCATATTTTGTTTGCTGAAACCAAACAGCACGTATAATTTTATGAACGTGCGAAAAAAATTGTGTTAAAAACTATATTGCCCCTTTCGTTGTTGCAACTTGACGGTTATCGCTTTCATTTGTTGTAATTTTCACATACTAGTTGGAAATTATTTTCCTTTCCTAAAAAACTAAAAAAAAAAACAGGATGAAGAATGATTTATTAGACCCGTAAAAAGCGTCAAGTTGCATTTGTATTTAAAGGCCTCGGTTCGATGAAAGTCCTCACTTGTCAATGGAAGAACCCGCCTTGACAGATTGTAATTTTTGATGTATTTAAAGCACTTCAGAGCACGCTGGCAAGTCGATTTGTTCAGCCCCAAGCCCCCATGTCATGATTGAGCCATTTCAAGCATGGCTTCTTTTTATTTAAAGCCCATCGAAAAGTGTACTATCCTTCGAACGGGCACACTAGCAATGAACTCTCAACCCAAACACATAACTGCTTTTGGAAACGGAAATCAGAAATAATTTAAGAAAACAAAAAGGTTTTCGTTAAATGAAGGACAAGTTCGTTTGGGGTATTCAATAGCCAAGATTCAAACCGACACCTAAAACCTGCACCCTGTTTTGAAGTTTGTAACAAATATTAAACATTTTGATGTCGACGAAACGTGTCTACAGTCAAATAATTATGACGAAGATCAATCTCGAGTTAATTTTCTTTAGTATTTTCAAGGCAATGTGCAGAACAACGCAAACGTAATTTGTTCGCTAAATGTTCATAACAATATGCAAGGAGTTGAGACAAATGGGCGCACTGCTGAAAATCTTCTGCAGGGAAATTATAAAAAATTATCTTTGCTGCGGAATTTTTTTTTCCTGGAGGCCTTTTTCCCCCGTTTTAATATTTCCCTTCTGTGCGTTTGGAATCAAACTGTGAATGGAGGTTTCTTTTGAAGGCGAAATTGTTAGTGCTGAAAACCGAACTGAAAAACTGCACTTCGGCGGCATTTTGTCGTGTCTCGAGTGTGGGATAGTGCAATGCTCGTTCGGTTACAACAGGGGCGGTCAGACAAACCATCACCGCATTTTTGGTACCACTAAGTGCAGCGTATCTGATCCACTAAAAGCAGAGAGACTTGATGAACAATCGCGGCGAGCAGGCGACGTTGCTTAACAGAATGCCCCGATGGCGTGTTTCACTCAAAGTGAAGCTTCCCCGTGGGTAGTCTTTCGATTCGGGAAATGTATCCAATAATGAATTCAACGCGTAAGCTAGTTCATTTGCCGTCGGGTAGTACGCGGGCTTTTGCCCGTAAATCCCTAATGGCTAAGCAACGTATAAACCAACCAGCCTTATCATGCTATATATGACATTTTTTGATGTGATTGACAAGCATGACATGAAACTCAGTTGAAAAGCAGCAGTAGTTTTAGTCACGAGCTATATTGATATCTATAGTTTTCAGCTAGGAATATCATGCATTCAAAACATGTCTATACTGTTACCCAGATTAACATAGCTATATTGAATAGGCCCTAAAATACTGTGCAAGTCTCGTTCGTACAGTCAAACATTATAGGACCCGTTAAAGCGCGCGAGTTTGTTCGCTCACACGTTGAAGCAATTTACTTAATAGGAACAACTTGTTCCCCAAACAGTTCGAATACGGCGCGAGACTAGCACGTTCTATATTGATATCATGTTGTTGTATCGTCAAATACAAATACATGGAACAATACGGTGGATGTTGCTCATTTTTTCGTCACTCAGGCACTTGATCGATGATGGCAATCAGTGAAGTATGTACTTTGAGTTGAGCACATACATGTGAGAGTTTTATTTATATACCATGACTGTGTTGCGGGATATCATTGACAATGCGTCCACGACGACGTGCTATGGAGATCATTCCAATGTCCTGGGTTGTCATAGATCAGCCCAGGCTGTCAGTTGACTCTTCACGGCTGATGGGTTATATAATGGAAATTGTATAACCACTCACGTTAGTAAAGAGCTGAAACACTTTACCTTTCAAAGAGGGCTGTAGTCAGCACATACTGACATATTATACCATGTCCATTGTTTTACCAATTGTACACACTGGTCAGCTTGCATTCCACAATAGTCCTAAGCTGGACCATGACACACGCCCTTTGTGTACAAAATCGGTAAGTCAATATTCAATGATAAATGAAACCAAATGATAAAGCTTAATTAATTAAGTAAAAAATAAGCTTAAATTAACTCAGGCAATACCTGTACATGTTAACATAACACTTAATAGATGAAAACAAATAATAATAGTTAAATAAACTGTTGAAAAACCACTGCTAAATTATTATGGCAAAACTGGTGTGTTTAAATGGACACCAAGTTGTTGTCATAGGCCTATATAGATAATAAAAAAACAAAAAAAAAACCCAAAACAACACAAACAAAGAATCTAAACTATGTTGTAATGTTGTACTTATGTTGTAATAACGCTAATTTCTTCCCGCCTCAATACAAATACAATTTCACAATGTCAATTTTAACACCCCAGTTTAGTGATAGTGGCATCCATGCTGCATTTTGGCACACTAAAAACAACTACTTTCGCTTTCTACATTCAAGTAATTTTAAGAATTTCATCGGCTGAAGCATACAACTTTCGTTTGGAATCGTTTGCTCAAAACATAAACACCAAAATCCATACTGTCCAAGCGTTTCCATCTCGCATTCTTGTTGGACACTCGCATCCCTTAGCTAATATACCCCCTTTTGAAAGGATATTGACGAACACAGCCCCAACGTTTGCCTTCTCTTTTAATAAATGACCGCAGGCTACATGATTTCAGGCAAATACCCTGGGACTGGTATTGAATTCGTCTACTGACACCTGTTCTTATAGCACTGTATGCACGGGTATTTATTTTTCATGAATCAATGATGGAAGTGTGGCGCGGCAGCTGATTATGAACGTGTTTTCTTCTGCATCACGTCAAATGGCTGTTCAGTGGTACTAACATAGTCTGTCATGTACAGCCTTTCTAGGAGTACATTGTATTACGGAACGCTTTCATGTCTGCCATTTGTCGCTCCGCCGCATCTTGAAACGCATCCCTAGATTTTCATACGTTTAGTACGAGAAAAAAAGTGCAGATTATTTCTTGATAAATCTCTTATCGCGAAAGGAAACTTGCCGACACTGCTGCCGATCGGCGAAAGCCCCGCGTTCTTCACGGGAGATTGTTCCTCTCTGATTGACACGGCAGTCTCCAAAGCGGAGATGACGGTCGCCCCGAGCCAGTTTAAGCGACATGCAGCGGCCAATAAGCAGACTCCTTTGGTTTGTTAGAAAAGTGCATGCTGAGTAAAAGATAATTTGAGTTTCTAAGAGAACAAAATCTATATTTAGCTCTTGAATTACATAACTTACCAAAAGTGGATACGTTTCATAACTGCCTGTACCATACGTTATACTATCGGATTAGGCCGTGATAGCTTGTAAACAAACATGTTTAAAGCTTTGAACAAAATATGCCAGTATAAGATACATAATGGATAAATAATGCCTGAGAAAGTTGCCTTTCATTGCGTTAGGCGCACGGTTTTAATATTTCCGAAATATTCTAGACCCATACGGTCATATTCCACCGCTGTGATCTAGAAAATTGCAGTGCATCGCGGCCCTGCTCCACGAAT
>JAUELU010000030.1:2689110-2705148 GCA_032357145.1 Evasterias troschelii | reverse complement strand
ATGGGTTTTGATCTCATGAGTCGAAAACTCGACGTTTGAAAACAGTGAAAACACTTTGGGTTTTTCCCCACTTTTTTCTGGTGATTGCAATGACCGATTGACCCTCAAATTTCACAGGTTTTTGTTTCATGTATATGTTGGGATACACTAAGAGAAGATACTGGTCTTTGACATTTACCAAAAGTATAAACTCCCTTTAAAGGTAAAGACATATTATTATTTTTCAGCGTTATGCTGATTTATAGGCAAAGTTGTAAAGAAAGGTACAACAAAAGTCACGTGTGAGAGTTGTAGCTTAATACAGTGTCTACTTACTGAGAAAACAGAAAAAGAAATTCACGGTATTGTTACAAGAACGTCGAATCCATCCACTATTAAGTAAGGTGACAGCGGGTACCAACCGCATCTCTGGCCGCAGCATTCGCGAACGGCACACCAGCCCTCAGAAATCTGAGAAACGATTCATGCGCGAATAGTTTGTCGATTCAAATGTTTTTTGCGTGAAAATGTATCCGAACTATACTTTGAAGGGAATCCTTTTTCAAAATATTTTTTTACTAACAGCTGCAGTGCTTCTCACCAAGTGTTTATGGACATACATTTTTGAAAACTCCAACAGTGTACGACCATATCTAGTATCATATGGACAAGACCAATCTATGACCATATCTTTAATACAATATTAGTAAGAATGAAAATATAAATGTCCACAGATTTGCACATAGCTTACATGGTATAAAGATGGTCATGGTGGAAAACTTCCCCCGAAATAGTTTTGCTTGAAATGCCATATAGTTTTTAGGAAATGAGTAAAACAATAGTATTTATCCTGCAAGATAAATTCTGATGTTTGAAAAGAAGTTAAAAACACATAAGGTTTGTTTTTACTGTTTTCTCATGACTCCGAAGACCAATTTAGCTTAAACTTTCACAGGTTTGTTATTTCATGTATATGTTGGGTCACATCAAGTGTGGATACAGGTCTTTGGCAATTACCAATGTTGTACACAACTTTTAACCGATTCAGAGTTTCTGAAACCACTTTGCTGCTCAGTTAGACGCAGAACTTTACACTCAGGTTCTTAATCCTGAGTCCGCATTTAAACCAAGTAGACCCGTATTAAATTGCAGACAATCGATTAAAGGCAATTTGCCGAGAGGGGTCTGACTCTGTTTTGATGAAGGAAAGTTTTATTATGGAGAGTGAAGTATACTTTAGGAGAAAACAAATATATCGAACGCTGTCCGGGTACATGACAGGGAAAATCCCTCGGAGGATAAGGAATAGAAGAAGTAGAAGAAAATGATAATTTTAGTTGAGCAACAGCAAAGTAATTGAAAGGCAGTAACAGTAGAATGTCGGTCAATAAGCACTTACGATTACAGGGAAAAACCGAGATCACTTGCTCGATACTTTCTTATCCCTCTTCCTTTCTGGATAGCCGGAGCTTAATGGAAATGACCTATTTATAGCAACTGTCTTGGTCCAAAACTGGTCTGACTGTCTAGCTCAACTTCAGACTCCTGTCCACCAACATGATATGTTGCCGTTTAAAACGTGTGTCTGTGTCGTGGAGCGTCGTGGCCAAGCGTGTATTGTGCAGTTTTGTCGTTCACAGAGTGTGGGTTCGAATCCCGGTCACGATGCTTGTGTCCCTGAGCAAGATACTTTCCAATGCCGGAAGGGACGCATGGCCTAAAGCTGTTTGTTCCATATGTTCAGGATATGTAATGCACGTAAAAGAAACCAGAAACCTTGATGTCGAAGAATATAGGGGTTTAACCTCGGTGTTTCTGCCTCACATTGAAAGCACCCTTGCCTGCAGGTTTCCACTAGACTTGACTCAAGTCCCAATCCCGTGCAAGGCCCTTCAGTCCCAATCCCGTGCAATGCCTTTCCTCGTCAGAAAACTATTGTTTTGCGCTCTGCATTCCCCAACCTGATCGCCACCTATGTAGCTACATTTTGTCGGTGAGGGCGCACTGGTATATTTCTTTACTGTGGCTGCATGCTGTGTTACATGACTTGTGTGTGTTATGGACCTCGCACGAGAAAGGGACTTGAATCAAGTCTAGTTTCCACAGGCTATGATACCATTCCCGATATGTGACAGCGGGTCTCCATAAAGTTCACAAACACACTATATACCTCTTTTACCGAAGTACCCCCCTCCTTATATAAAATCCTCTAAAGAAATCCAGAGATTCCAAGCACACAATGAAGACACAATATGGGGTACACCGAGTAGTATATCGAGCACCAAGTATGCGTCCAAGTGTGGTAACCGTGGTTTCTTATATATATTAGTGAAACATTCGTCAGCACATTTTTTGCGTAAATGCATCCTTGAAGTCGGTTGTTACAGTCCAACACTTCTTGTTAAAAACGAAAGCAATCAATCGAGGATTTTGTATTATTCTCCGTATTGTGATGTCAATGAACTCACCTAGTGGAAAGCTGTTATCACATGTTCTGATTGGTTAACCGCGTGGCCTCCTTTGGGTATCTAAGTGGCTCACGTAGTGCCTTGATAAGCCACGCCCATCTTAGATTTGTATCATTGATTGTTGAAGCAATTACACAGGCTCGCTGCCTAAGGATTATACCTTCATCATGGTGCGGCCTTCTCGACCTTCTTCCATTCAAATCAATGTAACCAAACTGAGGCTGGAAGGGAAATTAGTCTGGTTCCTTTGTGTACAGTGAATGTTAGTTTTCATTACTAGTATCGGATAGAAGGAACATTTGACTGAGATGGTGGCAGAATTATAAAAGCTCAATAACTTGCCTCTATAGGAACTTTAATCACGGTTGTTCTCGGGCATTTAGCTCCCGGTAAACTCATGTTAAAAAAAAAAAAAGTAAGTTGATACATTTAGTTTTTAAACGACTGGACGTGTGTTTTTTTTTTTCGTCTGTCGTTTTTTCTTTGAAACTTTTTTAAGACGGAGAGTGAACTCGCCCAATCCTCTTGTGGGGAAAATAAATGAGCCGCATGGAGGAGCTGTGTGAGCGAGAGTTTTGTTTCAAATGCCGTAAATCGGAGGGGTTTATCCCTACACAGCGAGTGGGCCGCCGAAAGGGCAGTGTAAAGCGCACCCTGTTGGGAGGGAACCTTTATATAAACATGGACAAACATGACAGAGCAGTGGCAGGAAATGCCCCTTTTCTTCATCACGAACAACATTATACTTGTTGTTAATACTGATATCAAATTGGATACCCTTAAATACAAGACTGTTTCCAGCAGTGCTCTCACAAACGTCTCGAATTTAAACTTCCTGATTCCAGACGTCCGCATCTTCCAATTAAATTTTTTATTCTAGTTCCGATTTTCGGTTCTGATTTGTAACTGTAGATCAACCGCAAATAAACTAAATCCGTCTTTAAAAGAATCAAGTCTAAGGTCCTCCCGCTGTCGTTTGTAGAAGGAGAAAGATTGTGGAGCCCCGAAGACATTCTGATGTGCTTGGCCGACATTTATGTTGCATTGAAGACGATAGACGAGTCTCTCTCTCTCTCTCTCGAGCAACTGAAACTGCGCCGGATAACATTTAAACAAGGGGTAAAAAAGATCAAGACTTATAAAAAGATTTCCCGCGAGAGTATCAAATGTCATTTTTCTGGTGCTGGAGATTATTCAAGCTGAGGCTTACATACAGCCATGTAAAGCTCTAACCGTTGCCATGACTCTGCCTCAAATTTTAATACCATACTGCTAACAGCACGTTTTAAAGTACAACTTGGAACGGATGGACCATTGTCAAGACTGCCGTTTTGCTTACGCTCTTTGAATCAAGATAAGGTACAGCTGTGTACTTAGCAAAAGCAGTCAATCCTTCAAAACAATCAACTTGAAGCCTTTTGAACTTTTCATTCGAGGGTATATGGGGAACGTGTCTTAGGAAACTTTGTCCTTGTTTGACGTGAAACGGCAGGAACCAATTGAGCAGAGACTGTGGCGAGTTTGTTGCTAAGAATTTCCATCACTTAAGAGTGGATCTCAACTTGCTAATTTCTAGGGAGTGAGCTGTGTACTTTTTCGGTGACCGCTAAATTTAATTTTGGAGAATGTGGCATGAACAACCACTTCAACCTTTCCCCAGACACGAACCTCGTACACAGGGTCACTGCCATCATCACCCAAATGTAATTAATTTGAGGGTTTGACTGTGCAGTGTCCCTTAGATTTTAAAGATCAAATACTGTTGGTGGTTCAAACAAAGCTGTTGCTGTATTTATGCTTGTAGCAAATGAAAAGTTTACAATCAACCAGGATTTAGGCTTCCTTGGGGTGACTGCTCTGTATTCTGATTTAACCCTGTGTTTTGAAAATCGTGCTCCTAAAAAAGGATTAAGGCTAGGTCTAGGGCTAGTGCTAGGGCAGGTGCTAGAGCAAGGACCAGGGTAAGGGTTAGGACTATGGCAGGGCCAGGGCTAGGGCTAGGCCTAGGGCTATGTTATTCCTTGGGGTTAGGCTAGGGCTACTAGGGTAAGAGTCCGAATCAAGATCAGGGGTCGATTTCACAAAGCACTAAGATTCATTTTAAGATGAGTTATCAGTATTACCATAGTGATTTGTATTGTGACATCATTCTTTGCTAAGCAACTGCGATGGATTTGCAGTTACGATCAATCTTAACTCTTTGTGAAATAGAGCCCAGGATTGATAGGAAAATACACCATGATTTACACGTTAGGATTAAGTCTAGGGATAGGGCTACGGCTAGGGCAAGTACTATTAGTACTCTTAGTACTAGAGCAAGGACCAGGGTAAGGGTTAGGGCTAGGGCAAGGCTAGGCCTAGGGCTATGTTAATACAGGGCTATGGCTAGGGCTACTAGGGTAAGAGTCCGAATTAAGATCAGGATTGATAGGAAAATACACCAGGGGTAAGGGTTTAGGAACATATGTATGCAACCTTTTATTGGAACCTCGTTATGGAAGTAAATCAAGTCAAGTTCACGATTTCATGCTGTGCTCACTCTTCCATAAACGGTAGAATGTATTTACGGTTAAACATGCCAAAGCTGTTGGTTTACTGGCGACCTTAAAATAAAGGTTCTACAGGCAATTTTAAGGTTTACGTGTTCTGTTGAATCGATATGGTACAGTAATTGTTCAAACTGGTATTTTTACACTTATATTAATTTCCCAATGCAAACTCATTTCGAAAATTTCATGAACTCACCGGTGAATACAATCCATTTATCAGACTCGTCTTATTCCCATAAGTGGTATCTCTGCACAACCTCAACGCAAACAAAGCTCCCCGTTTGAAAACTGCTATAATTTGTTTTCCTGATATATTCATCTGATGTTACATCATGATTTTTAAGAGATTGTCTACCCGTCCTCGAGTATAAAATAGCAACACAAAGACAGAGTCTAGCCCCGTGGATCATGTCCTTTCCGTTCACCATCGACTCTCCTTTGAGTTCGACCCCGGGGGATACAGTGACGCACACAAATCATATATATTGCTCCAAGAAATTAGTTTGAGCGGTCGATTGTAAACATATTTTATTCAGTAGTAATCACCGTAGTATGTTAATAGAGTAGGCGATGCACAACATAGAGTGCACAACATAGAGTTTTACCATGTAAATTGGTAGTTTCAGAGGCTTTAAGTAGGTAGTTAGAGATTCAAATTGAACGTTGTATAGTACGGCGAGCGGGTATCGGGTAATAACTTGAGAAAAAATGTGAAATGCGAAACACTGTCATTGACGATAGAATTGCACGACCATTCCTATTTGCAATGTTATTATTAGTGTTATAACAACCTCAAACAGCAATATTAACGCGGAGTTTTTTACGAAAATGTGAACATCGAGGACTAATTCTTTACCACCACCTTAAAGCTGCAATGACGGTACATTTCAAGCCCCCACGTGTGAAATATCTACGAGACTAGGGCCTACAGTAGAATTGATAGCAGTCGATTTCAGTTGAAGATGGGTTGATTTGGCGCAAACATCTCCCTCACTTCTGCATCTTCTGTCTTGCTTTTGATTTGATACCTGTAATTATAAAAGGAGAAAGTTGGTCTTGTCGTGATAGTGATATTTTACAGTGGGATGCAAATCTACACTTGCTCTGCACGATGTATGATGATTGATAAATGTCTGATAAACCTATGGCACAATACGAAGACCTTGAACCAAATATTAGGAACGTACGTCATAGCATTTTATTACTTAAAGATCCCCTGTGCCCTTTTTAAATTTTAGAAAGCTATTTTGCGGAGAATTGTTTTGTGTATTGAGGCAGCAAGAGTATTAGGAGCCCCTTGGCTTCTGGGAAATTCTTAGACTATTATCCCTTGTAAATTGATTTTTTTATACTTTTTCTTTTTGTAATAGTGCTCTTAATTATTATGCTGATATGGACGTATTCAGAATACGTACCAGCAAAGGAAGCGTGAGTTTATTTTAATTTGAAGCAAATCAAATGCTGTTGTATTGTGTAATTAAATTGACCCATGAATTGAATTCAAGGCAGATTGAATTCAAAAAGAAGAAGAATGTGTTCCTATTTAACTTCAGCACTAATGTTTAAATTCAGATTCACGTGTGCCCCTATTAAGTTCATGCAAACCGGGGTTTCCTTTTAGCTGTACTGTTGTATTTAATTTCGGTTTTGTGCACACGTGATATCGTCCTTCTTATTTAGGTCTGTTTGATTTTTGTATATAGACATTCAAGCTGAAAAATTTCACTTTATTCTTCAGTTCAGTTTGTACTACCGTTTACAATGGATGGAATTGCATTGTGGACCAGCCTCCAGTGCTGTTGGCTTTTGCGAAATTTAATAATATTTGCGACCTAATGAAATTGAATTGTCTTGTTTGACCAGCGATTGCTGAACTGTAAGCAAGGAATTACTTCTTCTAATGATGATTCTTTTTTGCTGAAACTAGTCGAGAAAAACCTTTAAAATAAATAATGAAATTGTTGAACCCAACGCTTACATTGATAGAACTATTAATTTTCTGCGGTAACTTTTGTTGTATTCATGTTTTTTTTTAACTCGAATTTTATAGCTCCAACTTATACATTATATGAATTTACTTGTTCACAACAATGAGCACTATAAGGTCTCCTGCTTTGAATATTATAAGTTTCAGTTTTGTCATTTTCATTGTCTCGAGTGTATAATTATTAACTCCACTGAATCTAATTGTCTTCCTAAGTAAATATTTGACTGTAGTATATCTACTGGTAACAACCATCGACTGGCCTCGACTTCGTCTCGAAGTGAATTAACTCCATTGAATCTATTCATTTTTCACTTCCAACACAAATAATTGACAAATTAGTTGATAATGTCCATTGCTTTGGGTCTATCAGATAATTGTCTAATGAAATTTGTGGCACGAACTATATAACGCAAACAAAGGATGTTTTAAATTTGCGTTTCTAAATCATATTTTTAACTTTAAAAAAATATAAAGAATTATATATGAAACAACGAGCAAAGTCCCATACCAAACGAGAGACTGACGAGAATTGAGTTCCCCGCAAAGGCTTTGATATACAACGAATCTGATTTGACCTTCCTGACTATGCAGTCATGGTCAAGGTAACCTGCCTACTGAGGACTGAAATGTTCAAAAACGCCTATGTAGTTCCTTGCACCATACTGTCCTATATGTCGCTGGCGTAGGAGTAAATTTTCACACTCATTCTGTGAACATTTCGATCTGTAGAATAGTTCTTTGCCTTAAAGTTTGATTGGGGATTGTGTCTGTATTAGCCTTTCTACGCAGTCTGTATAAGATCAGGTGTTATGAGGCAGTCGTTGGTGCTGCATTAGCGAAATGTTGTGGATTCCCGTGCATTCATGTTTGTTTGCAAACCGAAAGGTGTCATTTGCGCAGTCTCTTGTCCCATCATTATTCGAAGACACATCGACTAAGTTTCTCAGAACAAGTTCGGATGTGCATTTTTTTTTCGACGTTCTCGGTACATGTAACATATTTATATATTTCCCATTATCCTTGTTCACTGTGGTCTTTACAATCCCAACTGAATCTGCCATTCCTCTTCGCCTTCAATTCTTAGTACGACTACGCATCGCGAAGACCATCAACAAAGCACGAGGCCAAACACAACCCAAAACAAGCAGAATCCAATCCTGCTTTTGAAAGCATAAACAACATATGACGACACCCTCTAACCTGTCGGTAATTATATGGACAAATAATAGCACTTTCTTCCACTTCGTTTACGCGCTCCAGACCAAGAAGTCACGCAGGGAGCATTGTTGTCTAGGCTGACCTGCACATTATGACCGGCAAGTCATATTTTGGTCACATCATAACTTCATTCTTCGAAATAAGTACTTGAACCTCGGAATGAAATTGATTCACTTCAGGAACTATCAATGCTTGATTATGGAAATAATTAATTGACAAAACCTGTTATTGAAGAATGCATTCAATTTATTCTATTGCATTTTTCATCAAAATACAACTTACAAAATAAATAAAATTAATACATATTTTTGATATGGACATTGTTTAAATTTACTTTAATTCCCGTGTTACATAATCGAGCACTGTTATCATAAAATCATGGTACATTTGTTGTTTTCTCCAAAGTGCAATGCCCTTGGGACGTCAAAGTCCGTGATATCCTAGATGGACCATTCCACATAGTTTAGAGGGGCAGATACACACACAAAAATGAGGGGCTGAAAATTGTTTTCACTCGTAGACTTCGTGCAAACAAATTGTACAGATAAACAGGCCTCCCAGATCTAACCCTCTGATAAAGTGGAGCATCTGTTCTTTGTAGCAGGATGCCTTGCTGACAGCCTGTGCTGAGGCTCTAAGGTTTCATAAACCGCTCTCCCGTCCCAATCAAACTTTCGGGTTAGTTGGGAAGCCAGTTACAAGTGGAACCTGCATTTAGTGCAAATCATGAGGTTACTCCCTCATCACTTAAGGGTTAAATTAATATTAACATATTTGCACAAACAGCAACTATCCCCTGTTAAAAACTCAGCTTAAACTGCAAAATGTGACTGCAAGAAAAATGTGTATTTCTCTTCTCTCTGACCGAGAGCGTGTATTACAAGAAGGAAGATTAATTTCCTCGCACGACAAGGTAAAATGACATAAACACGAGTCTCAACAGATAGAAAGCACACAGAAATAAAAAGTGATTTCGAGAAGATTTGCAGCAGGGAGATTAAGTTCACTATACTCAAATAATAATATAATTCCTCACAATCACGATCAAAGCCTCCGACCGACCACCCCTCCCCTTTCCAACTTGCCAATTCTACATCAGGACGTGTTTTGCAAAGTTTTGCCTGACCATCTTCTTGTATTAAATACAACCATGGAACATTGGAGGCTCTTCTTGCCCGTTGTAATTAACCGTAGCGCCCCGAGCATTCACTGTTTTTTTTTGGTAAAGTCACATTTTGCGCATGCATTTCTCACGAGACTAATTAAATATGTATTAATTTATTAACAAGTGAAGGCACTAGGTCAGTCAGGGTGTCATGTCAGTGATGAATTGTGTACACCTCGGGCTAAAAAGGAGTATCAAATTTCCCGTGTAAATTACTGCTGTAATAAAATGCTTCTGCTAATTTTGATGTCTTTTGAATATATTCCGTGACTGCTGTCTCAGTGTCACCAAAGGGTCGCAAGATTTGGAATTAATTATAAGGATATGTTTATTCGTGTAAATACATCTGCCAGACGACCCAAGATAGATCGAAGAGTTCCATATTTCCAATTCCAAGGCGAAGCAGTCTTGCAAAGTAATTTCCCGACCACATTTTAAAATATTCTTTATTCTTCTGGCTGCAGAGATAAAGAGATGCAGCAGATACATACTATGACTGTCCTTGATTTGTTTTATAATAATTACATTTAACATTTTTTACTTTATAGTTCTTGTTATGATTATTGGTTTTTTTTTATAAGTGTTTTTTTTTCTTGTTCCAATTTACTTTATTCGTTGCTTTGTAGTAGCCGCATTGCTTTCATATTTGCTATTGTTATAGCAAGCAAAGCGGGAAAATGGAAAATGGCAAAGCCTCAATAAGGTTCTCTTGGCATAAATTCATAAATCATACCAGTTTAACTAGGTCGAAGAATGCACCCATGAATGTCATGTGCACTTGCCTGTCGGAGAAAAATCAGTCAAAATATTCCCTGCATTTGAAAACAAATTGATGAAAGTTGTTATATCGTAATTTATTGTGCCTTTATTGGTAGTTGGACCCATTGCATATTTTTTTCTTGGTACTCACCGTGTGGTCAAATGCCGAGACTGCAAGGGTTAGGCTGCAGGACTTGCATTCACAAGGTTGTTGGTTCGAATCCTCCAAGACGTAAATCACTGATTTCACAATCAGAATAGGTATTGTCGTCTAGTTTATGCAGAATCACAATCTCTTGATTTGTGCAATTTATAATCATAAACGTTTATCAAACGTTTATCAATGAGAGAGATTTGCTGTTTCCAGCTGCTTTGTGAGTATATTCCTTTATGTGTGAATTCGCAGAGCTCCTTGACGTGTAGATCATCTAAACAATCAAGCAAACAAACTTTCGGCAGACTTTTGAAGCCAATGTCTTACTTTTCACACCGAGTATGTTCAATACAAACTGATAAGTATAGGCACTGAGGAGCAAAAGCATTTAAATCACCCTTGATTGATTCCCTTAAACATTTTCACTTTAGCGAACACAACGGGAGATGAATGGAGACGCTAGGATGGCAGCATCCTTTCCAGGCAAATATCTTTGTACTCGGGGTGTGCGCATGCTCAAAATGACGTAGAGAACAGCAGAGCGTGTCTGCTGCCACCTAGCGTCAAGAAGTCCCCTTTTGCTGCTGTTCGTTTGAACAGTTTTCAAAAAACACTTTCCTCATCCTATGGCGATCTGTGTATGGTTTCCTATACAACTATGCAGTGTTAGTTCAAATTCCCATTTGAAAGTAATTAGTATAGACTAGTCTCCTCTCAATCTCAATTTGTCGATTTTACTTGAATTGAAGGTTAAAACAGGCTACCGGCTACATGCAAAGCCTACTACACCATCGTAAAGAATTTGTAATGGTTTCTATTTTTCGACTGCTTGCCAGATCCTTTTATCTCGTGTTAGTCAGATAGCTCACAGCTTGGCATCTTAAGTTTCTAGATAATTGTGGTGTCTGCCTTCGCGCATTCCATTCCAGGTCTTCCCCATGGTCTGTCATTGTGGGTATTGGCGGCTTAAGTTTATTTTGTTTTTTTGTTACGTTCATCTTGTTGATTATAGTCAACGGAGTCGTTTTGTTGCTGTTTTGCAGTGATAGTTTCTTCCAGTCCAAGAGACTTTCCCTTTTTGTTGTAATGCGGATCTACCCGGAGTACGCAAGCACAACCCCACCTTTCATCAGGCAAAAATACACCTCAGCAGCATGGTGCTTGATCTCTGGCCTTCTTCTGGTACTTGGCAAATAGCATGAAAGGTCAAGACGGCCGGCTGCGGAGATCAATGTGAAATACTTCCTCTCAAAGGGATATGGCGCGACGTTAATAAAACAAAGTCCAAATAAAAACCAACAAAGTTGATACCGCCAAAGTTGCCTGCGGTCAACTCCTGAAAACCACTAAAAAATTAACCGCCTTGCTTGTCTCTCTAGGGAACATCGACACGAGTTGTGATGAAATAGTCATATAGTGACATAACTACCTGCTGCTAGCTAAAGTAGACAACATTCGGAAACAAACTTTGTACATGTTTTGTAATGACAGGTGCAATGTTTGTGATATCATAAACTTAAACGGTGTCATTGGAAACTCTATTGGGTTGTAGGGCAGGACTGCACATGCATTTCCTAAACAATGTAATGATGAACGGTCTCCCCGCGAGATCCCGTATTGCAGGTGGCTCGTCGCTGCACTTTAGGCGGTAAGAGATTTACCGGGAAGCTGAAATGCATTTAGGTGATGACTATCTTCCATCAAGAAAACGATATCGGGTCTCTTTTGTTTCTTTGTGCAGAAGCTCAAGCAAAACGCTAATGGGGTCGAAGTGAACTGTAATGTTATTGAGGTAGTTCATCTAATCCAAGTTCCACCTGTTTCGTCATAGTTTGTGTCTATTCCTTGGTTGTTTGTTTTAATGAGCTAATTATGCTAATTAACAGAGGAATATATCACTGTTGTAATTGATGGTTGGCAAGGTATTACCGAACTATTGGAGAACTACCCGGCAACTGAATAATAATCCATGTGTCCATAGCCACAGCTTACGTATCAATAATTGAAGTGCATCTTGTATCGTGCCACCTAGACTTGACTCAAGTCCGAATCCCGTGCCTCATCGTCAAAAAACTATTGTTTTGCGCTCTGCATTCCCCAACCTGTTCCGCGCGCGGGACCGCAATAGCTACATTTTGTCGGTGAGGGCGCACTGGTATTATATGTCTCAGAGCTGTGTATACGGCTCTGATATGTCTGTACTGTGGCTGCATGCTGGCGCGTTACATGTGTAACCTCGCATGTGTTGGGGACCTCGCACGAGAAAGGTACTTGAATCAAGTCTACGTGCCACCTAGCGTCTCGAAGTTTTTCATTTGTTTGATTGGTTTTTACAGACTTGAAATTCGTAGTCTGGCCGTTTTCCGATGAACCCAAATTAAGATTATTTGAGAGTCTGACCCATTTTAATTATCATTTTGTGTATGTGGGTGGGTGTGTCTGTGTGTTTAACGATGATACTCAGTAAATTAGTGTATTTATTAGGTCAGTGGACTGGAAACACATGGTAAACACATTGCCTGCATGCAGTCCACGGCTCGACTTCACAAAGCACAAAGGCTCATTTTAAGATAGTTGTCAATATTGCTATAGTGATTTGTATTGTAACATCACACGTTACTTAGCAATCAAGATACACTGTAATAAACAATCCTAGCTCTTTGTGAAATATCCACCATGAGAATAACAAACAGTTTATTGCGGTAGAGGGCGGTAGTCACTCTGGTCGTATCTTTAAAGCTTGCTTTATTGCGGCCTATAAGACTAAGACAGAGAGTAGCCTACCATTATAACAAGCCAAGAATTGTGACAGAGGGCGCTGTGTATGTTTGGTTGCAAGTTGTTCTGCTGAAGAGATGCAAAATAGCACACTATTAGTGCCTCTAAATCGTACAGGTTTAAGATAAGGTTTGTTTATTCAACTTATATTTAAAGATTTCTCGATTCCTTTTTATTTGTTTCTTATCTTGATATCTACCAATCTGTACTTAATTAAGTTGAAGTCTTAATTGTACTTATTCACAAGTAAGGTTATTATGGTTAAAATCAATGGATTACATTATAAGAGACAGTTTGTGTGTCAAGTGGAGCAAGCAAAGGTTTCAAAAATAATTTCGTCCCCATGAATAGCCTGATATAAAACCTCTGAAACAAAAGTAATGTATATGTTAGGTATCTGTGCAAGGAATCCATAAGATCTGTTCTGTCTTCCAATCCCTTTGTAAACAAGTCCCTTCAATTTGTAAATCAAATTCAGCGACGTTTCATTATCTAATAAATGAGGTTGTCATTGTATTATTACGAGTCTATTATTGCTAATTGAGCGATAGACCTAAATTACTTTGAAGTGTAAAAGGCGGCAAGCTGTTAAACGATCATTAACTCCACCAGGTTGTGTGGGTGGGTTTGAGGGTAGTGGAGCCCCTGGATCAAGGCTCAATACTCACGGCTCAAATAACAGCCGTTGATAACTGAAAACGTGTGAATCAGTATCTAGCTTGAACGAGCTAACGTCATCGCTCTAAAGGCTCAGCGGCTTGCGTTGGATATCAAGAGAGGGCGCCAAGCGTTTTTCTCTCATTCCAATCGTTCGATTGCGAGTCAATGAAATATTTTATGCTTCAACTTGCAACTGTCAACTGTGATGAGGAGCGCCATCTAGCGTTGTGAGTGGCAACCGAGCACAAAAAGCTAATATTATTATATCGGATATTTTATGGAATATTTACATAATGTAATCCAGCCAGAGCCGTTGTTTTCCTTTAGCTTCTTGGTGGTTACATTGTTTCGAAGAAAAACAAATACAAAATGGTTGCTCTATCTATCTTGAGCTTCTCATAGTTTCGAAATGTCATGCCTGTCCTTTCTACTGTCCTTTATTTTTTAGAATTGTCCTTTTTACTGAAACTTTCGTTTTTAATCGTACATTCTTATAATCCTTATAGTCGTGACACGAAAACTCAGTGTTCATTTGTCAATTCTATTGTCTTAGTTTTAATTACAAGTTTGATGAGTTTCGCTGGCATTTTTGAAAACAATGTGCAACGTCTCGTGACGCCCGAGTTTGGAATGGATCCCCCAAAACCTCGTGGTCGCACGCCCTGCAATCTAACATTATTACAGCAATTATGGCAGTTAAACACAAAGCTGTCGGTGCGTTATTTACTCCGCCCACCGTACCCGGTTTTGAATGCGACATGATGTATATACATGGAAAGAAGAAGAAAAAGGGGGTAAAAACGGACACAAGAGAGCTTATTGGGTCTGCTCATCTGTGATGAAAATCATTCTCTATCCTATCTATGAGATTTACGCGTCAAGGTCCTGATATTATTATCAAGTCTAATATTTTGCTAGCATTTTGCGTACACACAAATGTTATAATGATTAACAGCCTGCCTGCACTTATCTGATGGTGAACGAGCTTTATATGGCAGAATCTGATATTGCTTTTCGTAAGGTAATGCCATCTCAAGGTTAAATCATTTTGCCAGTCAGGGAGCTACTTAGCATGTGACGTCAACGTTGTTTTTGAAATCACCTAAGGTAATCTGCGCTTCTGTTAGGATCAGCTCACTGGAAAATCTTGATAACATGATCTATTATTTAATATGTGTTGAATAATTGTTATTGATGACGATTAATAACTCACTATTTCATTAAGCATTTACATGTTTGTCTGTTTCTGAAACAAATGCTTTACCAATAAGTAAAAGTCAGAGCTGTTGCAGTCAATGTACATTGCCCAGTTCTTCAGCTCGTGACAAGTGTCAACTTAGCTTAATTTATATGCTTAGAGAATCATCAATTGTGAAATTGGTAACTTCTTTACAGTCACGTTTTATTCAAAGAAGATTTAAGCTAGCAGGTTTCAGTTATTACTGTTTTATTGTTGAACCAAAGAACACTGTCTTTAATCAAAGACAATATTTCTCAAGGCTACGGTTGTTCAGACTTCCTAGCGAGCCTTCAGATCTATTGAATTCCAGCATTTATTTCTCTATATTTCGTCAGGAATATTCTATTACTTTTAAGATGTACCTCTGGAGCAAACGCACGAAGCACTTGTCTGAAATTTGGACTATATAGCTGCTAGAGGCATCATAATTGACAGAACGCTATTACAAGACAGTTGGGAAGCTTAATAAATAATGCACGGCGTTTTTGTTTTGAGACCTTGTCCCTTGAGCATACTGATGGACACTATGTGAAGGTCGGAGTTGTGTACTGAATGCTGTACACGTACATGCTGCAATGGTTTATTTTTCTTTCTTTCATAATTTAACATGGCATACCCTTGGACTCTCCTGAGCAAACCCTGGCGGGTTTAGCAGAAAGTCTAGACTCTTCTTAACACGCCCTGCCTTGTCCTTAAACTTGTGGATGTATTCGTTTTTGTTGTTATTGTTGTTTTCGTCGCAAGTTTTGCTGTTTTTGTGATTGTTGTTGCTGTCATCGTTGTTGTTGTCATCGTTGTTGGTGGTGTTGTTATTGTTGTTGTTGTTGTTGTTGTTGTTGTTGTCATCGTTGTTGGTGGTGTTGTTGTTGTTGTTGTTGTTGTTGCTGCTGCTGCTGTGGTTGTTGCTGCGGCTGCATGCTGATGCCGCTGTTACAATTGTTGTTTGATTGTTGCTGCTGCTATTGCTAATGCTATTGCTGCTTCTGCTGCAGATGTTACACTGTAAAAACGTTGGTCAAATCATTTGTTGGGCAAAGTAACTTCAACAATTATTGGTCGATAATTGCCCAACAAAACCAAT
>JAUELU010000030.1:2571813-2582317 GCA_032357145.1 Evasterias troschelii | reverse complement strand
TCAGAATTGATGAGATCATCTAGAAAATGCCATTGTTTTTTAAAGTAAGTTCAAGGATGCCAGGCAAGAAAAATTTACTAAACTTTTACACAATTAAATGAAAACTCATTGTGATGGAAACTTTTATTTCCCCCCAAGACACAATACAAACAAACAAACAAGAAGCAAGCAAACAAACAAACAAACAACCCCACTAACCAAAAACAAACAAACAACAATAAAAGCTAAAATATTTGCTAATGGCCTGACATTTCGACCCTAAGTAGCCGAGTCTTTCTCAAAAGCCCTTTTCACACGGGGGAAAAAAAAAGAACACATTCCTTGCGACGAATTTAACGAGCGCTGAAGTCAGCCCACGCCTGACCGCTTTTGCAAGCTTTCACACGACACCAAGTAAAAATTTGACCACGTTCCATGAGATGAGAGTACGGACTTAGCTGGTTACCTCTGAACTATAGAGTTTTTGTTCTTAAACAGCGCTAGTACCAGTTAAATGATGACGTATGTCCCGTGTGCTCAGTGTGCATCATGCATGCAGTGTGCGTCGCGGTAAAAATAAACCATGTAAACATTCTTCAAAATGGCCGACACTCGCGAACACGTTACGGAGTCGATTCTCAATACTTTTGGTTTCCATCGTTACGGTAACATCGTTGTCAGCCATTTTGAGAGAACGCACACGCTTGTTGTCGTGGTTGGCCCCGGTAACGGTGTGTAAACACATAACCGCTTTCGCGAGGATCATCGGTAAAAAACAACTGAATCGTTTCACACGAAGGTTTGACTAGATTCCTTGCGAAAAATTACGCTAGCGTAAGATTTTGTCGGAGGTCGGGACCTACTACAAAATTTCGCAAGGTTTGCGAAAATTTCGCAAGGAATGTAGGCGATGTAAAATATTACTGTCCTTTCACACAAAGCCCAATTTGTATTTTGTTACAAAAATTGGAAAAATTTCGCAAAGAATGTTCGTTTTTTCCGTCGTGTGAAAAGGGCTATAATCAACTCTATATGTATATTTTAAAGAGGGAAACCTTTCAATGAGCCTTGAAAATTAACAATACCATATATGGAAATACTTTGGTTTGGTTGGTGTGCGGCTTTATGCTAAGCACTTTGTTGGTTTCATGCGTGTACCAGCTACATTTAGTTGATATATTGTCAAGCAAAACAGTTAATTTGAATGTTCCCCACATAACATACACAGTGCATACAGATTTTGTACCCAACGATTCGTTAGTTTACAGAGCCGGTCTTTATGTCGCATGTTAATACATCCCCACATGACCAGTCTTTGACCAATCATCTCTCAAAGGCATTTATTAATCCTTGATAATTTCTTTTCATAATACAGACAACGAAGGCCCTGTTATCACCACACCATCCAGTGTTCTAGGTATCAATGTTCAGCCTGGAATGGCTGATGTAGTCGTCAATTGGTCACCATTGCCCTCTGCCAATGATGCTGTTGAAGGCCTTATACCCATGAATGAGATCAGATGTGAGGATGACACAGGCAATGTTGTGATGTCAGGGGACAGGTTTAGAGCAGGAACAACAACGGTGACCTGCAAAGCAAATGATACATCTCTCAATGAAGGCTCCAATCAGTTCACCATCACTGTTATCGGTGAGTCCTTTTTCTCTTCTTGTGTGTTAGTGCAAACTAACCCCCAAAATTACACTAAATTACTCCCCAGTCATGCCAGTGCTGAGTCTAGGGGAGGTAATGCAACGGCTGACACTGTCTCTGACCAATACAGCCACATTGAATGAACTAGGGGAACAGTCTTGGGATTGGTACGGATGGCAAAGGTTATTCGGCTCAGCTGGCTTTGCTGTATAGTAAGTCATGATCGATGTTTAATCTGCTTCCATTATGACTTTTATAAGTTCCTGTGTTTTCAAGCAACAGTTCCACTTGAAAAAATTTTAGTGCGAGAATAACCCAAAGATTTACACAAACTGTTGGACGGTTCAACTAGCTGCAAAGACCTTCAGACAAGACATCCTGTTCTTAATTGTGATGTAATTCCACTGTAAGCCAGGCCCACCTCACACAAAATGGCTCCACTGATTACAGCAAGCCCATAGTGGTTGCACTGAGCTAGTGTTTATCTACTAGATTTATGTAGGAAAAATTCAGTATTTAATGGTTTTTGTGCAAGAAATGGTTTCGAACTATGGAATAGGTGATTTTGGGTCAAATATTACACATTTAAGCAAATATCTGCTTTGAAGCCAATCGAAGTGGTAAAGCTCTGTGCATGCTGCAAATAAAGTAAGCAGGTCACGAAATGAACAATGTGGCCGCTGATGCATGGCAAAAAAGACCCAATAAGTTTCTGCCTTACAGTGTGAGCAAACATCCTGTCAGTGAGATTTGCATATGTGTTTGCAGGTTTTTGCATAAATTTGAATTGGGAGTGACATACAGTAGCGATTCAGATCCCCTGTTAGTTATGTGACCTTTGAAATCACCTTTTAACCAAATTTATGTAAAACGAGATGCTTGCTCATCAACAGGAAGGCTTGCTAGAGGCCAGTACCCAATTTCATGGCTCTGCTTAACGAGGAGTTCAGTGTTTACAGCACATAAAAATGCATGCTTTAAAGAGCGCGTAAGTGCAGAATTCTGTGGTGAGAGGTGCCATAAATTGGGCCCAGTTGAGATGTCAACAAAATGTATGTGGTTTACATATAAGACTGTTAAACTGTCCTATCTGAAATTTGTTTGTTTGTTATAAAGCATTGTTTTGTATGGAGAATGTTCCAAATGTATCTGGTTGTAAATAACAATAAAAACAACTTCTTGATGGAAGCTGTGGCACCTCGAAGAAGATTTTCAGAAGGCCATAATAATATTTTTTTTAAAATTTTACCAGAAAATTCAGATATCCTTACAGCTTACATGAGTGCCAAGTTCAAAATATTTATGATATATTATTTATTCTGTATGCAGACAATGAGGCACCTGTCCTCACCTGTTCAGCCAACTTCTCGTCAGTGTTTGTAAATCCATCAGATGCTAGTACACCTGTGACTTGGTCACCGATACCATTCGCTGTTGATGTCGTTGATGGTCAAATCTCTATCATCAGTTGTACTGACAATTCAGGCATTTCAGTTTTATCGGGTGACTCCTTTTCAGTGGGCACAACAACAGTGACATGTAGGGCCGATGATACCTCAACGAATGAAGGGACATGTTCCTTTGATATTACTGTCACAGGTAGGTCAACTTCTTCTGTCATAGCCCTTGCATTTATTAGAAGGCTGATGTACTCTATTTGCAGAGATTCAATCTGTGAACAGAATATGTCTCAACGCTTGTATTAAACATTGGTATTAAGATGGTACGAAAGCGTCCGATTCGGTGTTAATGGCACAATTCGGTGTCCGAAGTGGGATTTGGTGGCAGAAGTGGGATTGAGTTTAAATAATTTTTGTTTGGAACTGCAGCGTATTTAAAGTGTTATAAATAACAAACAGCTTTGTTCCTCTCTCACTGTTTGTAGTGTGTTCCTTGACTTGCGTTAATGAAGGGACTTTGGACCTGACAACGTGCACTTGCATCTGTGCACTAGGTTGGACAGGGCCTACATGTGAAGGTAAGGCCTTCATGGAAATCATGGTCGGACAGGGAAAGAGATTTGTACTCCGAAACTTTCCATCCCTTCAAACACAAATAGTGCCCCTCGATTATACAGTATGCCAAACTTGGCCTTCCCGTAGCTACAGAGTTGTTTTTTATGAGCATTTCAGTAAAAAAAAGACTATTTAACACAAATATTTAAAGGTAAATGTCCAGTAAATTAAACCACTTGATTTCGGAGGGCATCTTTTCAGCAAAACTTGTCCAAAATTAACATTGGTGGACATTTATAAACATTTTGGAATATCTTCTTTTGCTTGACTGGATGTACAATTACGCCTGGCCCTTGGGAAGCGATTTAAGAACAATGACTTGCAGCACCAATTTTAAAAGTGGAACGACAAACGATTGTAGAAATATAAGTTATTGGTGGTTATATCATTCCAGCAATCAAAATGCTGCAGTATCTCTTATTATGTATCATGTGACCTGTGACATCATATTTTTACCATAGTGCCAAAAAGCCTCAACTTACTGCAGGAACAATTTGTACACAGGTCAATGAAATAAAACAGAAACACTAACACTTAATGGGGACAGCCTCTTACAGTTTATGTCAGCTTCTGATGTGAAAAAATTGGCACATCTCAAAGCACGTTCAGCTGTTATTCTTATTATATAATGATTCTAGAGTTTAAGTGGTAATTGCGATACAAAATAAACACTTCTCCAGTGTAGTATCTTACCTGCCAGGAAAGCCCCGCAATGACAGTAAGCAAGGCGACAATGGTCTAGTAGTTATATGACACGGAATAGTGAAATCATCTCAATCTGGTTGTTCATCCCCGTTGGTTTATTGGATTGCCCCTTAAAACAAACTAATAAACATCTTGGACCTTCTTCTTTTGATTTCCACAGCCTGTCCGCTGAATGGTGGTAGCTGTTTGAATGGAGGGACGTATGACGGACCAACCTGCGGATGTATATGCCCAGATCCGGCACTCAGTGTCACATGTGCAGGTAAAGAAGTTCAAACTCAAACCCATACTCCGATGTGTGTAAAGCACTGTGTACTCACAAATTTCAAGAGTCCTGTGAAAAATTGCCACAGGCAGTTAATCATTTATCTGTTGAGATAGATAATATCAACAACAACAACATGATTGGAGAACGACAACAATTAATATGATAAGATTTTAGTGTGTGTTGTTTTGTCTTTAAATACTTATAAGGACAAAATAAAAAACTTTAATTTAACTGTATTGAATATTAGTTAAGCAATTGCCTTTCAAAAATAAATCGCTATAAAAAACACTTGATAATAAAATATCTATTTTAGTTTTAACTTTAACTTGACTTGTCTCCTTCTGTTTCACTAAACCCCCAAATAACTTAAATAATGAAACCCTTATTAAATTGGAGACCATGCTTTTCATGCGATAGATTACTTCAACATTTTACAGTTCATAGTAAATGTTACAACTCATAATATATGTGCAACCAGTGTGTCTGACCTGGTTCCTCCTATCAGGATGTTTGAGCTTGAAGTCAGGCTTTCAGTTTCTTCTTACCCATACGCTCTTGCTTTGCTGAGATGTTCTAGAACAAAGAGCCATTCCAACAGCTTTATTCCACGTACTGCATCTCTTTGGAACTCCTTGCCTTGTGCAAGTTTTCCTCCAGCCAACAATCTAGATTGTTTTAAGAGGATAATCAAACATACCTTCAGCTCCCCTGAGCTATTATCATCTTGAATGTTTTCTTCTTGTAGCCCATTACCAAGAGTGGCTTTTAGCCTTGTTTGGGGAAACTTGCATAGAATTCATTCAAAAAATTACACGTTTGTACCTTTTTCCCCTCTTACCTCTGCAGACATTGTTGGACCAGTTGTCACCGCTCCATCTGATATTTCTGGAATAAATGTTGATCCTGGAATGCCAGATGCTGCTGTTGCTTGGACAGTTACACCCTCTGCCAATGATGCTTGGGAAGGTACCATTTTAGCCAGCACAATTGTGTGTAGAGACCAGGCAGGCATCATTGTGACGACCTTAGGTCGGTACCCAGTAGGTGTAACAACAGTGACTTGTACTGCCAGTGATGGCGCAGGCAATGAAGGATCAAGCTCTTTCAACATCACGGTTATCGGTAAGTTATGATGGTAACTTTTGCCTTCTCGTTGAAGTTTAAACAATCTCTTTTGTATAAAGAAAGGGAATTGCTAACTTGCCTTTAACATATATTTTGTCTAGTTTAAAACCCCTTCTCATGCCTTTCAGTTTCTACAGTTTAACAACTTTAAATAGTACTTGCACTGAGGTCATAAGAAGACTGTACACATTGGCTGCGTTATTTTCGTGGCCTGTACACGACAGCTGGTTTCAATTAGTTGACCTCAGTAATGATTGCCTATACATAAACGTAACATAACATAACATAACAATTGAAACAAAAAGATCACTGCGCACAAACAAGAATTTAACATGAGGTGAGTCTTTAGAGCTTCATGAAAAATGGATTTTTGTACAAAAAGAGCAAGTTTAAAATGGACCCTTAATTACTTTTAACATTTTACCTTGTTTTAAAACATTACCAAGGTGACATGATCCTTTTCCCCGCTTTCTAAACTCAGATAATGAGCCCCCAATCATCAGCACTCCGGCCAATCTTAACTCTAATCTCAATCCTGGTACGAATACCGCAACAGTCAATTGGTCACCAGCGCCATCAGCTACAGATGTTGTCAGTGGTGCAGTTAATTCAGCAAACATCTTCTGCACAGACCAACTAAACAATGTTGTGATGTCAGGTGACAATTACGCAGTAGGCACGACAACAGTGACCTGCAGAGCCAGTGATGCTGCACTAAATGAAGGATCAAACCAGTTCTCTATCACAGTCATTGGTACAGTGTATACACATTGTTTTTCTGTTTGATTGTTTTAGATTTTTAAATTTTTTCCAAGTCTCCTGCAACTGAAAGGTAATGTGATAGATTGTTTGTTGTCAACGTAATGCTGATTTAATGATACAATACAAGTTTGATGTGAAACTTAATTGCTAATTAGTTCCCAGTTCCCTTTTCACTAAATCCTTATTCAATTAATTTATTGTACTTTTTTATCTTCAACAGACAATGAGCCGCCTGTTGTCACATGTCCAGACAGTGTCCCCTCTGCCTACGTGGTTACTGGAACACCAAGTACCCTTGTCTCCTGGTCACCGTCACCTTCTGCTGTTGATGTAGTGGAGGGTGACATCAATACAGGCCTCATTGTATGCAGTTATGGCGCCAGCACAGTAACATCTGGAAGCTTGTTCACACTCGGCACAACATTAGTGACCTGCAGTGCCTCTGACTCGGTACCAAATGAAGGACTTTGTTCATTTGAGATTCAAGTTCAAGGTAGGTGGTGACAGGTCTTTAGTGTTTTCAAAAATAAAAAGGGGCACAAAAATGACAACTAGTCTGAATTTGGGTTGAACAAAGAACAAATTTACTTGCGCAGGATTTGAACAAATGTGTTGGCGCTCTATCATTTGAGCTATCTTGCCCTATGTGGGGGGTTTCCCTATTTTGCCAATATCTTTGTTCTGGGTGCCAGTCAGAAGCCATACAATCATTAGCTGTCTTGTAGCTAGGGATAATACCCAAGTTTACGATGCAACCTGGGAAGCGGCAGCCAGGGGATCACCTTAAGGGGCACATTTTATTTAACAATACAAGGCTGAGAGTATGCTTTAAAAATATTGCTTGTGGGAAATATAGTATCATTTATTAAATGGATGATGGCTTTTGAGATATGGGTTTGAGAGACATTTTCCCCCTCATTTCAGAATGCCCACTGAGCTGTATGAATGAAGGGACTCTGGATTTGAGTGTTTGCACTTGTAACTGCACACAAGGCTGGACTGGAAACAGTTGCACAGGTAAGTGTTTTTTTGGATTGAAAAAAAAGAAGAATCCAGGCAGCCCTTACTTTAACACTGTGCATCCGCACCCTAGCTATAGCTAACCCCATGCATTGACTCCCAAGGGAAACTTTAGTCGACTGTACTCTATACCCTGCTTGAGCCCCAATTGGAGACTAAAGTCGTCCAAGATAGCACACAAAATATTACTCAAGCCTGAGCACAAAGGCATTTGTTGAAAGATTTTAGTTTTGTCCATATTCCCACTCTGTACCCAAGCTTACTTTTGTGGACAGAGAAAGATCAGAACTTTCCAATGATGGTAAGATAAAATAGGTTTGCTATTATACAACTACTTAAAATTGGTGTGGAAAAATCCAAATGCAAACACCTACTGTACTGTAAAAAATTGTTTGGGTTTACCGAACACACTGGGGAAACAAAGACCAAGAACTTGGACATTTGTTGCTGATTCAAATGATTTTTGAATTATTTGAAAGAAAGTTCAATAATTAAGAAAGTTGTTATTACTTGTTGTGTTCTAAATTGAAATCTTCAAGGTACTAATAGAGTGATTAATTATTGTGTGAGAATTTTTGCGTCATGAGTGGTCCAACAGTGTGGGCACAAGCGGTTGTTTACGCCAAAAGAACTTGGGGCTGAAAGGGTTACTAACTAACTTTTAGTTTTCCTCAAATATGTAAAAAAAAATTGTTTAGCGCATCCTCATATCATTGCAAACAAACGATAAGAAACTTCTCTTGTCTGAGAAACTTCCTTCAGCCTGGGCCCAATTCCATAGAGGTGCTTAAGCAGAAAATATTGTTTAACCATTTTCTGCTTAGCAGAAATGAGCAGTATACCAGTCACAAATTGTACACGTGACATGGTAGTTTGGCTGGTAACCTTATTCTGGTAAGCATAACTTTGTTGTGCTGAGGTACTTGTTGTGCTTAAGCGGCTCCAGTTCAGGTGTGTGAATATATGACCCCAATGTCATAACTGTAAAACAAAAACAGTTGGCGTGCTAAAATGAAATATAATTATACAACACTGTTCTTTGTGATTAGCCTGTCCGCTGAATGGTGGTAGCTGTTTGAATGGAGGGACGTATGACGGATTAACCTGTGGATGTTTGTGTCCAGATCCGGCGCTCAGTGTCACATGTGCAGGTAAGACATGAATACACCCTCTATGTGTGTTTGCCACTCTCAGCTGATTGTTCTTTCCTTTGATATCTTGTCATTTATAAAAAGGATTTATATGTGGGGGTAGTTTTTGAAGTTTGTTTTATATATATATATATTTTTTTTTTCATTGCAATTTTCAGTCTCCTCACTCGTTATATCCAAAGATATGCATAAAATAATAAACCTGTGAAAATTTAAGCTCATTTGGTCATCGAAGTTGCAAGAAAACAATAAAATAAAAGAACATTATTTTGCATAGAATTGTGTGCTTTTAGATGCCTGAGAAAGGCTTCAAACCTGAAGTCTTTCTCAGATATAAATTTTGAGTCTGGAAATTGTTGTGTAACATAATGTTCTTGTATCTACATAGATATTCAACCGCCAGTTCTGACCCTTCCTAACGATGTCCCTGGGCAGTTTGTAGACCCTGGAAGACCCGACGCTGCTGTCACTTGGTCATCCACACCAACGGCTGTGGATGCCTGGGAAAGTACCCTCAATCCAACCATCGTGTGTGAGGACCAAGCAGGGAACGCAGTGACGTCCGGTGGGAGATACCCAGTAGGGTTGACCACAGTCACCTGTAGAGCAAACGATACTTCAATGAATGAAGTGTTTGGCCAGTTTAACATCGTGGTCATCGGTAAGTAACTATTCTGATTGACATACAGCACACACAGATCCTTGCCTTGTGTACTGCTGAGATGCTCCATAACTTTATAGAGGAGTCCTATGAGGATAAATATAGGACGGTTTAGAACATTGTGTTAAAAACAATCGTTTGATGCACAGTTTTCCAATCGAGGCAAGGTTTTGTCAGGGCGGACAAAGTTGTTGTCTTCATGTGTTTGGTTTCGTCTTTCCATATCATTCCTTGAACCCTCAGTTTTGGCTTTGGACAGAGTCAATTGTTCAAATTTGTCTACGAGGCCAAGGAATTTGACACAAATCCTGCGTGAGGTTCGCATAATGCAAATTATTGATTGGCTTGTAAAGTGCTTTTTCAATGATTTCATCTCTGTAGATTTATTTATTTAGCTATAGTCTTTAATATCAGGAGAAACTTCCACAGATGTGGTATTGGAGTTCCACAAAGATTAAACAACAGCCATCCACCATGGAGTACATGTTGTATTCTGCTGAGGTATAATCATTATCATGGCACTCCATGTAAATTGCTCCGAGAAGGGCGTTTGTCTGCATTATTAGTGCAAGGATTCATGTAGCTCATCCTTTTACCTGTTAGTGTGATATTTTTGACTTTATTTTGGTTTCCCTTAGACAACGAAGTCCCAATTCTCACAGTTCCAAGTAGCATCCCCTCTGTCAACGTTGACGCAGGATTCGCCAATGCTTTTGTCACATGGTCACCGCCACAACCATCAGCAACAGATGTTGTTGACGGAGCAATTGAATCTGCTTCCATTGTGTGCACCAACAATGCGGGTACTGTTGTCAGTTCAGGAGATAGCTTCCCGGTCGGCACGACGACAGTGACATGCAGAGCTAGTGATTCCCAGTCAAATGAAGGGACAGCCCAGTTCACCATTACAGTTGTCGGTAGGTCATTAGTTTTGTCAGTGTGGCTATACAACCTATTGCTTTCTTCTGGGGGTTAACAAAATCATCAATTTTTAATATGGAGTGATAGCCACAGTTTAACTACCTCGGTAATGGTTGGCAAAATAGTGGACAGACTTCGGTAAAAAGTGCTCAAGTTATTGTGAATAGTGCAATTATTTAACACAGGCTCTCAGTATATAATATAGGAATAAAACAATCAAATGGTTCCAATATCCAAAGGTAT
>JAUELU010000030.1:2552062-2571713 GCA_032357145.1 Evasterias troschelii | reverse complement strand
GGACTCGAACCCACACTCTGCTGAATAGAAACACCAGAGCTTGAGTTCGGTGTTCTTATCCACTCGGCCACGACACCACATGAGTAACTGTTAGAGGCTGCCAAACGTATAGACAGAAAATTTGCATAAGTAGAACAGCAAAAAAGCGAGTATAATCCAGAAACAAATCTAAAATGCAAGGGGCGGGCGGGAAAGGCAGAGGTACCTCTACTCTTAGGTACAGCATACGTCCGAGAGCCTGAAATGAGTAATCAAAGGCGAGGAGATTTAAATACCGCCTGCTCGAGAAGAATGCTTCACTATTCGGGACATTCTTCAGAAGGCAAGCTTGGAATAAACAGTGAGTGATTGTATTTTGTACACAAGGCTAAGTATAATCGCTAAAGCACAACAGTACGACGCCGCCACATCAATAACAAAATATATATCTTATCGTCGCATACACAATAATTTTCATTTTATCATGTACGTACATGATAACTTGTCATGTACGTACATAAGTTATTAAGTACGTACACGTAAAGTTATTGTGTACGTACACGATAAGTTATCGTTATCGTGTACATATAGACAAGATATAGATTTTTTATTAATATGGCGGCAATACGCTTCTGTAGTCTCTCTGAAAAATAAAACTAAGTATTCATGGAGAAACCTCTATGGACTATTGCATATACAGCAGTTGTGAAGTGTCAAGAAGAGGCTTAATTGGATACTCCTATCTTTATTCCTAATGGCGCCCTCTATTTGCAATGTGTGTTGAATAAAGATTACAGGGTTGACGCGAATTAAGTGTCTGGCAAATTATGAAATAATGTACAGTATACTGTTTTGTGCATGCATCTGGATGTCAAACCATTAACTTTTACTTGTTTGATCGAGTTTCAAACTTCAAACAAGTCACCAACTTCACAAAGATTCCTTACATTGCAAGAACACTAAATACTAACGCGTGAAGTGGTTCGGTGCCTTTCGGCCGGTATGATGCCTCTCATTATACTACAGGTGAATGATCTCGGACATCTACAGCGTAGACCTAAAGAGCTATAGAATATTTGGCATTACAACACCGCATACAAATATTCGGCCTTTTGATTGGTTAAGAGCACGTCACATCATATAGCGTATTATTTTTTTACTAGAAAAAGCACACACGCGACGCGCTACCCACAACCCAAAGGCATCAGCGGCAAATCGTACTTTTTTACATATTTTAAAACTTTACCCAGGACATTAGCTATATATTTAGAAAAAAGATCGTATCTTTTGGACAATTTTGATTTAAATGAGATGCACAGGAATACTAATGAAAGATGCCTAGTTCAAGTGATAAGAAATTGCATTAGTAACCCTTCATTTGAAAGCATAAAATTGAACTAGGTATTTCCTGTAAAAGTTTGAAAAAATCTTTAATCAAATTTGGGTCACAAATTAGAGAACATTTTAATGCTTTAAAATGATGCAGTGAGGCACCACTGATGCCTTTTATTTAGATTTAACTTAACACTGGATAATGGCAACATTTCAGGAAATGATAATACTTTCTTTTAGAAACTCTGATCTCCAATGGAGAATTGCATAGGTCAAGTGATAAATGTCATTATCTACTGAAAGCATAAAACTCAACTAGAAATGTTGGTCAAAATAAACATTTAAAAAACACAAGGGGTAAAAAAAAAAAAGTACACATTTATTAAATTGCAACATAGCATTGTTTTATTTGATTCTACAAGTTAATTCAATACCTTCAATATATAGAGCTTGTGAACTGTGTTCACAAAACACAGTAAAAGGTCAATTCATCATACTCATGTGCCACAGCATCAGCAATGAGCATGACAGTTTATCAACCCAACACAGTATCACACTCTGTGTACAACAAATTGCTAGTTATACAGGTGTAGAAATCAGAATAATTCCTACCATTTTTACAAAATAATTGAGGACAAATGTGACAAAGTTGTCTTGATTAATACAAACAGCCAAATACGAAGGTTTCTTTCCCCGATGCATAAACATGTTAAAGACCTATAATACTTTACTATTTACTACTAGATCTCTTGATTGTATTAACACAACCAAAAACTATTATTCAACATAAACTATTCTGAAAGTTGGTAATCTAAGGACAAAATGCTGAGAGAAACTGTATACATGCAGCAATGCAGTTTGGTCCTAGACCAAAATACATCAATGAAAATAAAGGTCGTTCAAACCAACAACAAAACAAAACAAAAAGCATCCAAATGTTTTTCAAATCACACCAAAACTAACATGTTTCTTACATTTAAATTGAACCTTTCTATTTAAATACTATAAATTATGCACGGTTAATAATATACGAACTGAAAATAAACTAATAAAGACTCATTCCAATTTAACGATGAAACTTTGTTACAAAATTTTTCATTGAACCAACATGGTACAGCTTACACCATTAGTAAAATATGCAGGCAAAATGACCTCGTGTAAAACAGTTTACGCGAGAGTTACCTATTTTTCAGCACACAAAATAGTAAGCAATGACCAACAAGTTGACGGGTGAAATAACGTAAGTTTGGCTGTACAATCAATGGAATATAAAACATTGCCGTCTATCATTCAATATAAATTTCATTTAATACTTTGCATGCAGTCGCTATGAAAAGTTGCAATTATTACAACACAGCCACCGGTCTGTCATCAATCTGAGGCAGACGTTTACACATTGGTCAGTTATAGAACAAGCAGAGTCCTCCAATCGAACAAAAAAACAAAAAAACAGTGATGAATTTTCAATTCAGACTCAAACAGGAAGGTATTAAAAGTACCTCACAAAAAAAGTCAGAACAGTTATTTACATTTTTTATTGGAAAGATCCAGTTGGATATACTAAATTTCATGTCTATACATTTACAACAATTGAATGAGATTAAATTTCAAACTTATCAATCAAGACAAGTTCTCCTTGTCAAAACTGCAGTATGTTATTTAGTAAACAATGGCTTCTTGCACTACAAAGAATACAACCTACATTATCTCCATGGTCCGCCAGGACTAACTAAAAAGTAACGTAAATATTAATGCCACAGTTTGAGGCTGGTGAATCATTAATGCAAAATTAATGCATTTTAAATCTGGACACATTCATTTTGCACCTTAATGGCTGGTACCCTTTATTGGTAACCCACGATGACTGGGTTTTCTTTTCACTATGTCCCCCTGCAGTATGAAAACTTGGATTTACACCAAACAAATAATCTGTCATTGTTTCAACAGCACCTACAGAACTAACTTCTTTCATCAAGAGTAAGTCATTGTTTCAACAGCACCTACAGAACTAACTTCTTTCATCAAGCGTAACTTGTTGTTAAATGGGTCTCAATAACTGTGCACCAGTTCAGCTGTGGGTGGGGCTTAGACCTGTCCACGCCCACCTCACTCGTCACATGACCATCAAAATAAAAACCATGGCATCTGTATTACCTATTGACCCGATTCAACTCGCCAGTTTTGGAGTCACTTTTGGGCGATGTGGCGTTTATCTGTTTATGAGTTGACTCCCACCATGGCGGGTGAGACGGCAGTAGCTGCTTATGACGATGGTGCAAGGGGGTCATTAACTCAATGTACCCACTGAACTACACTCTACTTGATGTGGTACATGTAACATGGCTACTGTTTTCGTATTGGGCGAGCACATTACACAGACATGTCTTTCTGTCTACTAGTTAAGGGTTCGAAATACCAACTTGACCACAGGCCATACTCCAGTCACTTAAGCACTGGACCAGTAAACCCAAAACCTACTTAGTCCTGCAGTCTAGTGTTGTTTCCAAACACCTACGCTTATAATTTTACTAATGTACACTTCACTTTTTCAATTCCAGACTTTCTTCTAAAAGTTCAGCAAATGTATAAAACAAAAAAATAGAAAGAAATATCTTACGCCCAAGTGTAAATATTTCTAGGGAAGAAACTCTTGAAATTTGAGCCCTACCGGGCCTGATGCTTCACAGAGACAGCAGTGGCAATTGCCTCAGGGCCCAATTTCATAGAGCTGCTTAAGCACAAAAAGTAGCTGAGCACAACAAAATTTCGCTTACCAGATTAAGGCTACCAGCATGTCACATGTATAATTGTGACTAGTATCCTGCTTATTTCTGTTTAGCAGACACTTGTTCAGCAAATTTTTCAGCTTAAGTAGCTCTGAAATTGAGCCCTGGTCATAAACTTGGTGCCCCTTGAAATGTTCTAATAGAAATTTACAATCTCCTCACACAAAATGCTTTTGTATTTACCCTTGCCCTTTCAAAATTGAAGCATCAAGCCTGCCTACAATTCTGCTGATCCCGGTACTAATTCTTGTGTTCTAACAAAATCTGCATACATGTATTTATGCTTCACTTTAATATTAAGACTGTACAAGGAAAACCGTAGATCGGACTTAATCCTTGTCACTTAAAAAAAATAATTGCATATTAAGAAAAATTACTTTAATGTAATAAAGTTAAACGACATCAACCTTGGTGATAAACTGGAAAAACTACCAAGATCAAAAGAAACCCTAAAATGATGTTAGCACTTCACCCCCTAAAAAACAAATCTAAATTTAATTACATTACGCCAAATGATAAAATGTCAATTGTGACTATTTTTCAATCCTTAAGCATTAAGCCAAGATCAACACCTATGTACCACCCATTTTTAAATCAAACAACGTGCAGCGTGCATATTTACCTCAAAACTGATAAAACTTTGCAAGGAGGAAAACAATTTTTTTTATCACACACAAATTGACATCTGTCGAGAGGATACAGTTTTCTGCAGCACTTGGCTGGAAAAAGCCACCAAGCTTTTCAACTTTGTTTTAGACAATAATTGAATGACAGCATTAACACGTCCCAGAGTTTACCTCAAGCAAACTGCAAGGCCGAACAATAATACACATTAAATATGATCGCATAAAAAGCAGATTTAAATTCTCCCAAGGGAAAATTTAAATATTAAATGTGAACAAGGCAAACTTAGCGACTTTGTGGCCTAATTAGAGAACAATAGTATACGCTGATACCATGCCATGGCCATGTGTAGCTCTCTATGATGCCAATAATGTTGTAGAGTCTTTACATCTATGTACAATGCATTAACTAGTCAGGAATTGAGGTAAACATTCAGAATATAAAAACACAAAATTGTCAATGTCCTCATCTTTACATCTCATCACCAAGATTTCTTTCACAAACACCCACTAAAAATCTTCTTCATCAAGACCATTACATTTTCACTTTACACTGCCTTTACATACTAGGAGAACAAAAACATCCTGACTTACCATTAGAATGATCCTAAAGCTTCAAAACAAAACAAAGCATTCCCGTGAAAAAATGAGATGGTTTATAGAGAGCACCATTTAGTTCTTGTTTGAGGTACCTTTGCCGAGTGAACCATCGGACTGGGTAGCACCGCTACTAGCTGTGGAAGCCTTGTCACCTGGTTTCCCACCGCCCTGGCCGTTTCCCTGACTCTTCAGGTTGGTAAAGAAGGCCTTTGTCGACGCAATTAAGGCCTCTCTTTCTGTGGACTTGGAGGATTTAGGACCGTCTGAGCTTTGTGGCTTGTACTCACTGGGAGCTTGGGGAGCTGGTTTGGGGATTGGCTTGACACTAGGAGCTGGGGGAGCCTTACTGGGGATCCCTACTGGAGTTGGCTTCCTGGTGAAGCTACTAATCTGAGTGATCGCTGGACCTGGCTGATTATGGTCCATAGATCTTTGTGTTGGTCCAGCAGATGATGCAGAGGTGATGGGCAGTCTTGCAGACATGATGTTAGCTTGTGGCATGGGAGGTCTGAACCGGACTTGAGCAGCTGCAGCGGGGAAGCGAATCAACTGATGAGGTACAGGCTGTGATTGGAATCCCTGTGGTTGGATCTGAGAAGACTGCTGCGGTGGGGGTCCTGGTCTTAGCGCTATCCCTCGTACTGGTGCCTGTGTGGTTGAAGGTGCACGCGGCATGAACGATGTTTGCTGCTGCTGCTGCTGCTGCTGCTGTTGCTGTTGCTGCTGTTGCTGCTGCTGAAACTGTTGGTTTTGATGCCCATACGGTTGCCGCAGTGCATGATTGGGTGCATTGGGGAATGTGGCCTTTATGGTTGGATGACCTCCACTTCCAAACTGTGGATTGCTTGTAGCAGCTGCTGGTGCAGGCATTTCTGAATGAGAGCTTGACCGCTGAAGCTCAGGTTGTTGTGATGAGCTTGATACCCGATTAGGGCTGAAGGGCTTGGCGTCAACATGCTGCTGCATGTCGCTGCTCCTCGGTGAAACCATGTAAGACATCTCATTCATGACATTTGTTGATGGAGCAGACAAATCTAGCATGGGCTTCCTGTCATCTACACTAGACACATTATGGGTGGTGTGACGTGTCGCTCCAGGTTGGCTGGAATAGGGCCCTCCTAAGCCTACAGGACGAGACTGAGAGTATTGCATGGTCCCTTGACTTGGATAGTGCATTTGTGCTGGCTGAGGGTGAGGCTGCTGATGCTGATGCTGCTGCTGCTGCTGATGCTGATGCAGGTGTTGTGGCTGGGGTGGCGGCTGCACAGCTGCTGCCGCTGTCTGAATTTGAATGGTGTTTAACGATTGCATGTGTTGGGGACCTTGGGGTGGCTGCACTGCAGCTGCTGCTACCGCCGCAGCATGGTTTCCCTGTAAGGAGTTGAAAAAGTTGGTTGAACCAGCTGAGCCTACGGCAGTCGGTTGGGAGGGACCAGAAGTATTGGCCGTGAAGAACGATGTCGGTTGAGGAGCTTGGTGAATGTTGGACTGCATGATCGGGGTAACCAGTGTATTGCCAAGAAGACGAGTTTGACTACCGACAGGAGTTGTTGCACGCTGCTGACCATACATTGGCTGTTGCTGCATGTTGATGCTTGGCACCGTACCAAATGGTAGACTTGCAACAGTCTTGGTCATGGTAGACAGCCCATTGAATGAACTCTGAGGTTTAATGGTGTTATTCTGAATGTTCATGTCTGGCCGAGTAAACGAAGATGCTCCATACGACAGGTAGGGCTGATTAGTAGCTTGAGAGGGCTGGCTGAGTGATGAGGAGATACCTGGACCTGTCAGATTAGCCGCCTGTAAGAAGCTCAGAGGTGCAAAGGTCTGCTGTGCAGCAGGGGCAGGGGGCGAGGGGGCTACAGCTGGTGCCTGATTCAGATTGTACTGGAGTGTCGCAGATGGAGGTTGGATCACAGACACTCCGTACTGGGCAGGAGCGTAGGCAGCTGGAGGCTGGATCAGCCGTGGCGCATTGTCTCCAATTGGAAAGGCTGAGAATATGTGATTGGATGACTGACCACTGAACATGGACTGGGAGGCGCTACCTCCTTGTCCCTGAGGCTGAGCACTGCTGACCTGAACCGTCTGCGTTGGAGCAATAAGGACGGCTGGTCGGCCGAATGCATACTGCTGCATCTTATTCTGGTCTGGCGTTGTGACTTTCCCGTCCAGTCCAACCATGGTTGAATAAAGCAGAGTGGTGGAATTCAACGTCTGCGTATTCAACGCCTGGGTCCCCATCGTCTGATTTGGGATGGCGGCGTACATGAAGGAATTCTTGTTGCCCATGTTGCTGACGGTGAGCGGTAAGACTCTTTGCTCGGATGTCTGCATTGAATTGGAGACACTGCTAGGGGTGTAGGATGAGAAAGACGGGTAGGAGGAAGTGAATGGTGCATAGGAGGAGGCCGAGCTGGTAGCCTGGTTCACGTCAATACTCTCACTGCTTAACTCACTGTAGCTACTGGACACCGTCGTTGTGACTACGCTATCCACACCAGATAAACTGCTGCTGTGCGAGAACTCGGCAAAATCAGCGTCGCTGCTGCTAGATATTGTCGGCATCATGATGGCAGGATCAGACACTAGAGGGCGGTGTGATGCCGACTGGTTCTGCGGGACATCAGTTAAGAGTTCAGCCTCCAATTGAAGAGTCTCGTCACTGACTACAGATGGATCCAAGCTGCCCTCACTCATCGTCTGATGACTTGAGGCAGGTGCTGGGTTGACTGAAGCCATACTTGGGGGAGATAGCGCACTCTCATTCAGATTGGGCATGGGTACAGGTGCAGGCATGTCCCACAGGTGCTTAGCAGACTGTAGTTTGATGGAGATGTCTTCGGATATGGAGGTGACTGGAGATGACTGATTGACACTCTTAATAGGAAGGTCTATGGGTTGGGGTATACCGCTGACAGATGAGCTGCTGCTGCTGGTGTTTGGTACTTTACTTGAAGTCTGCTCACTTCCCAAACCCTGGGGGGAAAAAAACAAAGAAATAAAAATACAATCAGTTAACAAATTTGGCAAAAACACTAAAAATGCAACTTGCAGGATTGGTGAATGACTAAATATTTATGTTTATTTTTAATACACCTTATAGTTATTTTAAAGTAATTCAGTTGGAAAACATTTGTTGTGCCTTCCTGTTAATTTGTACATGGTTTATTTTCTTTAAAAATAATAGTCTCCAGAAACGCCCACATAAATAGGTATCTTGCTGACAAAGCTTGATTCCTTCGGTGAAATCATCTCTACACAATACATTCATAAGATATTCCAGAGAACAATTGTGACAGTGTCTGCAAAAGGAATGAAAAACAAGTTTTCTTACTATCAAAAAAAAGCATTCACAACTTAACTATATTTTATGTAATGAATGTGGCGTTACTTTTGGAATCCAGCCATGTCACTATATATGTAAGATTTTGAACTTTGCATGGTGGGAGTAAAATCAAGTGAGGTTTGCTTTGAAACCATGTGCATAATTCTCTTTAGCACTGGTCATATTAGAATTTTTACATTTCATGTTACAGATTCAACATAAATTCAAGAGTTAAATAAAACAACAGCTGAACAAGTTTTGATATGTGCCCACTTTAATCATATATTATTATTATTATTACTTTTTAACAGACATTTTTTTAACAGACTTTTTAACTTCCATAAGTTTTTAGTCTTGCACTGTTTTCATCCATTGTATTTTTACAAATCTTGCATGCCGGAAGTCCAGCCTCTGATGCTCTTATGAAAACATGTTAAACAGCCCATAAGATGTAAAAAAAACAAAAAAAACATCAAAACGTAGTAATTTAAACATAAAAACATACTGTCCATGTTCCAGGGGTGGGGGTCATTGCTAACAGAAAAGGATAAAACTGGGATCCAGATGTTAGGAAGTATGTTAAAATGATAGCGTTTCCACCGTCTGGCGACCACTAGAGTTATAGATTTTAAGGAGCTTTAAGAAATGGTATCTGGGGAAGTAGATCAACGACCAGGACTTATTTTTATCTGGAGAAAATAGTAGCTTTTTGTGTCACAAAGCTGGCATAAAAAAGCTAGAAAATTTTCAGGGATGAGAATTTTCCAACTTGTTATCATCTTCACCTTTATTTGTCACAACAGCAAGGTGTGATATCTCTTAAATATATACAAATGCAGAGAGTGTCCATAGCATGCTGACTGTCCAAATTTAAAATTTAAATGTTTATCCAATTCCGATTGAAGTGCACCTAACTCACTCAAAGTCTTTTTGGGAGGTAACGGTCGGGAGGTAAAAGGGCGGGGGAGCGGTTTTGTGAACTCACCATGTTACTCTTGCTCATGTCTATTGCCATCTCTCCGGAGTTTACAAACGTCTCATGCATCCTGATGTCCGAGCCCATATCGCCCCGGTCATTCTCCTGACTGACCACCGGATGAGAGGAAGAGAATGAGTCCAGCTTCATCTGCACCAGCTGGGAATTTGTCCATTCATTTGAGGCCGGAATGTCCGTAGATTGGTTCAGCTGTTGTTGTTGCTGTTGTTGTCTCATCTGATTCACCATGTACTCCTATCATCAGAACAATCCAAAATTTAGACACTTTGAAAATTGTGTTTAAGTAACCTAGTCACACACCTTACATATGGTGGCGCTATCTTTACAGGCTGGGTCAAAAAAGGGTGTACATGTGTAACCATTTCATGCACGATCGAAAGGAAATTGACTTGACCGTACTAGGACAAATAAATCCGGCACTAAACAAATCCTGGGCAGAACCCTGCACATGTATGTGGTTTTCTCGACAAGTAGTAAGTATAAGATGTGTTTTATCCAGCAGTTGGTAAATTGTTTGATATTATGAAAAGCTGTGCTTAATAAAACAATTTTTTCACAATAATGATTATGTAAAAGACTTATAATATGCGTGATAAAAAAACATATATTGCATAAATTTTTGTTTAGTATTTTTGTGAGATTGATTGTAGTGGAAAACTTTACTAACAAGTGTTGTGAGATCTTATCACTGACCAGTCCGCAGAGTGCACAGCAGGGGAGTTATTTCCCGACAAGAAAACCACAACCAGATTTCCCGGAACAGTTTTGATAAGGTGCCTAAGCAATCAATAGTCGCGACTTAGAAACTAGTTGTACTAGTCACCCAGGTTTAGGGGGGTCATTACCTTTAACAATGCATGGAACCCTTGCAAAGCATGAAGAGTTGGCAGATTTGGAATGACATGGTCAAGTTATTTGCTTGGTACCAGATTTAGTAAAGTCAACAGGTTCTTCACTGACAGGGCCAAGGATTATCATTGACCCCTTGCACTGACAAAATAGCAGATATTTTTGTCATCCAAAAAAGTATGAATTCAGATAACAGTCTGAAATTACTAATCCCCAAGAGTTGACAGGATCGAAAATTGTGATCAGTTACCTGCAGGAGACGGTGATCAGCCTTGCTCTCAGCGCTAGGCGAGTTCCTTTGTGAGGATGGGTTAGACCCATGGTGGTCGCTGTTCAACTCCACACCGCTATCGTGCTGATCAGAGTCCGGCTTCCCTCCGGGGGCTTTGACCGATGGCCCGGTAGAGATCATACTAACAGGGATGCTGGTCAAACCACCTTGATTGCTGGCGTTGACTAGAGGGACTTGGAGAGGCTTCTCCCAGGCGTTGATCAACGGAGGCTGATGGGGTGGTGCTGACGCTAAGGACCCTGAAATCAAATACATTGGAAGTTTAAGACAAAGCACATCATACGGAGAAAGTTCAAAATTTCAAAACTGTATTGTAATTTAAAAAGCTCACTATTTGAACGATCAATGCTAGTTTTGGGTTCTGAATACACATTAGAATATGCCGTTGTGTTGGTGCAACAAGGTCATTACTTGATTCGGCAAACAATTTGTACCTTGTGCAAAAATCGCTGTGCAACAACATTTGAGTTCTGAATACACATTAGAATATGCCAGTGTGTTGGTGCAACAAGGTCGTTACTTGATTCGGCAAACAATTTGTACCTTGCGCAAAAAACGCTGTGCAACAACATTTATCTTGGGTGTCTCAATAATCCGAATATGGAAAACTTGTTGGCAATTTGTAATGAGTGTGTTTGCGGTTGTGATTAGTAATGGGGCAGAGTGTTATGCATTTGTCTTATCGTTAGTCTCAGCTCGATTTCACAATGCACAAAGGTTCATCTTAAGATGAGCTGTTTTTATTGCCATTGCAGCTTGTATGGTGACATCATACTTTGCTGAGCAATTAAGATTAAGATATACAGTGTAGATCACTCTTAACTCTTTGTGAAATCGGCCTTAGTCTGATACTTTGAGCCTGAAAGGGCAAGGCAGTTGGTCATTACAAAAGGGCAACTCTATGAGGGAAATGTACATTACGAGGGGCATCAAGGCACTGACCAGGGGCATGGAGGCAATTGCCTCAGTTACCTCCATGAAGTATCTGACCTGCAACATGTACTAAAGCCAATTCATGTGAGGGACATTCAACCAAAAGTTGAAATTCATTTCCAAAAAAATTACAAACACAAAATTGGGAACTTCCTTTTCTTGAAAAATTCAGCCCCAGATGCTGTCCAGGGAGAATGATTGACATCCCTTTTGTTTTTGGAACTGTCATATCTTAGTCCCCTACAAAATGTAGTGTAATGTTTTCTATCCTCAACATTTTGTCATACATTTTGGTTTGTACACCCCCTTACTTGTCGTTTGAGGTTTTGTGAAATTGTGAGTGTGACAAATTTTTGGTTCTGATTGATCCGGGAAAGTGTGTTGACATCTGCTTTTTTGGTCAGCTCATAGTTCAGATTGGAATTGGTTGAAATGGTTTAACATGTTTAAAGGTTAACCGGTTGTTTACACCAAGCTACCGTTTGTTTACATCGCATTATCAAGAATAATTTCACATGGCAACAATCATAAGATCAGATTTCTATACTCAATTTTCTTCACTCAATTTTTCACTTAACTTCAATCACTCAATTTTTTACTGAATTTTCAGAAATATTCATCACCAAAAATTGATTATCACTATTTCATACGAATTTAGAGCCAATGACAATCTTCGGGAGAACCGATGTTAAATAGACAAAGGTATTTTTTTTGTATATAGATTTGACTATGAGACGAGCCATCAGTCATGGGTAGTGGATAGGTGTAATCATGTACTCATCCAATCTCTACATCATCTGGCTCCTTAAAGGCAGTGGACACTATTGGTAATTACTCAAAATAATTATTAGCATAAAACCTTTCTTGGTCACGAGTAATGGGGAGAGGTTGATGGTATAAAACATTGTTAGAAACGGCTCCCTCTGAAGTGCCATAGTTTTCTAGAAAGAAGTAATTTTCCATGAATTTGATTTCGAGACCTCAAATTTAGAACTTGAGGTCTCGAAATCAACCATCTAAACGCACACAACTTCGTGGACAAGGGTGTTTTTTCTTTCAGTATTATCTCACAACTCCGATGACCGATTGAGCTCAAATTTTCACAGGTTTGTTATTTTATGCATATGTTGAGATACACCAACTGTGAAGGCTAGTCTTTGACAATTACCGAGTGTCCACTGCCTTTAAACAATGTAAAGTACAGCAATTCGGGCATGCAGAACTCTGACAGCGATTGCTTCACAAGTGCTCAATACTCTTCTGCTGAGCAAAAATTTTGTAGAATACCAGCCACATATGGTTGCTTGACATAGGGCAACTCACGGTAACGGAATTACAAATCAGAGATTTTTTGCTCATAGTTTTTCATTCTGTTTACTGACCTTATGACCTAACTAGTTCTTTACACTGTAATAAGCTGCAGAGGTACCCATGCTATCATTAGGAAAGGAAAAGTTTTTAACTCTCTCACTTGTGAAGGGATGCCAGACCTAAACATGTCGGTAACGGAATTACGGCAGAAAATTGAATAATTTTGGCATCTGTAAGTTTGAAATTAATTCCTCTGAAATCCACTACACATTTACTCTTGATTGATTATAGCATTTCAAGTAAAACTATTTCAAGAGAAGTTTTCCACCGTGACCATCTTTATACCATGAAAGTTATGTGCAAATATGTGAACATTTATATTTTTAATCTTACCAATGTTGTACACACCCTTTAACCCTTTACTCCAATCAATTCATTCAAATGCATTATACAGGATTTGTAGAGCTCACAACAGATTTTCACGCATGTTTTGAGTGATTAACCATGTACATGAAATAACAAACCTGTGAAAATTTGGGCTTTTATTCATTTGCACGAGTCAGGAGAAAATAGTGAAAAACCTTGCAACAATTTTCAGTATGTAAACAAATTGTCCTTTATTGTTGCGTTTCACTTTAGGCTTTCAGACAGTTTTCTTGAATCTAGCTTTCGAGGGAAATATGGCTCTAGTATGAACTTCATAATCAGAAGCTTTCAAACAAAAAATTAACAATGTTTTGTATCATTACCAATCCTGTATAATACCTTTAAGCTGCATTTAAATCAAACAATAAATTTTTAAAAACTCACCACTCCTGGTTGGGACGACATTGGCCGAGCCCATCAACGAGCCCATGCTGGTGTCATTACTGATGGGCTTTGTACCCGGTGCCTTATTGAGGGAACCAACGGCTCTGCTGACCGACAGGGAGGAAGTCACCCCTTTGACTGTGTCTTTTGCCTGCTGCTTGGACAAACGAGGAGGAAGGTTGGAGTGCCTTGAAGATTTGCTCGGTGTACTGATGCGGGTCTGCTTCATAGCCTGCAAAAGAGGACAGTCATAACAATACATATCAATAGTGCAGTTAGAAAAATATAACTTGTGCTTCCTTAGTATTCCTTTTGCACAATTCTCGAAATTGCCCGAATTGTCTGACATGACTAGATCTCAACACTCTAATCGTATTTCCTTTCTTTTCTTCTGTATATTGCTGAAAAATTCGTTTACGTAGTAGATATTTTCCCTGTGTGACGTCTTGAGTACATTTTTATGCAAAACTGTTGTTTGAACTCAACATTACTACCTCCAAGTAAATCATGCGAAGTTTATATGAGAACATTGGACACTGCCTGGACTGATTGACTGTAAATTGCTCTGTGTAATATGACCTTAGATCACATTTTAACCAAATACTACCGTCAAATTTGAATAAATATCTGCCTTAATAGGACTTGACAACCTGCAGAGTATATTCTTCACACCCAGTTTGCTTTTTGTTTCATAGCAATAAATAACATGCGAAAATTACACTATTGGGAAGGTTTTCGTCAAGGATACAGAACAATTTGCTAGGAGTAGCGATGTCAAATCCAATACCCTGATCAATGGCCTCACCTCAGACAGAGCTTTTGTCTCTTGTTTCTTCCTCTCTGCCTCCTGAGCTTTGAGTCGTTCCTTCTGCATCTTCTTTGACCGTACTTCTTGGAAGCCCTCGTCTGGCGTCATTAGCTCGTTAGGATCCTCAACAATAACTTCCGGATTATCATCAACCACGACGACACCTGATGGTTAAAGGAGGCATAATTAGAGGCGCTTTTAGAAATTGTTTTAAAATCCCTTTACACTATAACTACCCCTGTTTAATGGGCCTTAACTTTGTATTCTTCCCTTAGAGACGGGTATTGAGGTATGAACCTGTCTATGTTTTTCTGACTTACTAGCATAGTTGTTGATATCATACTGGCCGATAGCATCTCGTTTCTTCTCTATTGTTGTCTTCACCTTGCTGCTGTTACTGCCGCTGGTGGTGGTGGTGGTGGTGCTGTTGCTACTGCTGCTGCTGTTGTTGCTGTTGTTTGTGCTGCTGACCTTTCCTGAGATGATTGCTGCTGAAGGCTTCTTGTTGGTCACAAGTCCGTACATGTCAGAGAGTGCATTCTGATAACAAATAATACAAAATTGAGGACAGGTAATTTTGCTTGCTCGTAGAATACAAGGAATGCATCTCTTTCAGTGTTTGAAAAATTAATTTCAAATACTTTGGAAGGCTAATAATCTTGATTTTGCAAAAACGTATCTTGCACATACGTGTTCTCTGCAATAACGTTGTATCTCGACACATACTTGGTTTGTGTGCACATCCGGTCTTTTTAAAGCGAGATACAATGCTTTGACAATTTCAAACTCACCAACACATAAGTGCTATTTTAGGAGACACACAATTTTTGCACTGACATGACGGTATGACCACCGAGGACAGCCAGATTAAAAGTGTTTGATTTTTCCAGAGGGAGGAAAACCGTAGAACCCGCAGACAAACCCTCATGGCACAGTAATGAATCAACGCACAACATTACTCACATACGACCCTAGCTGGGAATCAAACCAGGGCCGGTGGTGAGAGGAGAGCCTTTTCTGCACTTGCAAACCATGAAACCATGCTACTTGAAATGTGCTTACAAGTCTACCCTCGACTCCATCAGACAACTGTGCAGGATTTTATAGAATACACTAATTTTCTGTCAGGCCTGGAATTACACAAAGGACACAGAGGTCAGGACATCCCTAAGCTAGTCTACTGACAAGGAGTTTATCTAAAACAGGAAATGATCTCAAACAATACCTTGACAGCAGTAGGGTCTTTGAGCTGAATCCCATCCATTCGGAATACCTTCTCCTCTCGCCCAGCTCTACCATCAGGCTTCCGTTGTGTCATTGATCCTCTGGTCCTCCGATTACTGGTGGTACTGCCAGAGCTGCTACCATTCCCTGGGGCTCGTCGGTCACCGCCACGATTTCCAGAGCTACTACCACGAGATGAGCCACGGCTTCCATCCCGATGGTTATTGCTATTCTTCACTGTCGCCTCATGCCCATCTGAAAATAAATGCATAAGATGCACATCTTTGTATACTTTATATCCAAACTTTCTGAGGTATATCAGTACAATTTAAACGTAGTAGGAAGTCTTGAGGGCATATTCTTAATGTAAAATAGCATAGTGGTATCTTTCCTTGCCTTAAGGCTCTGGAGCCCTGGTAAGAATCCCGACAAGGCACAATGCGGATTGGGTTTTCAGTCCCTACCTGATTGCATAGGTTTTCCCTGGAAAAATTATCTGGTGTTTTCCTCCCACATCTAAAACAGAAATTTTGTTCCTCGTCTTCTCTCAATGGGTTTCTTGGCTAGTTGAGCTCACTTTTCTGAGAGTACTTGGCTCCACAACGAGAATTAATAGAGAAATGAAAAGATTCTCACCTGGTTCTGTTCGTCCACTGCTTCTGTAAAATCTTTCTCCAGAGGATCTTTGTCCACCAGAGAAACCTTTCTTAGCTGCAGATCCCCCATTGATGCTGTTATTGCTACTATGGTGAACTGGGGCATTCTCCTTAGACTCTGTCCAGACTTCTTGTGGCTTCTCTTTCTTTTCCTCAGATTTGTCTCTTCTCTCGTTGAAGTCGCTGCTCTCCGAGGCCGTCTCCCACTCCTCATTATTCAGATCAGATGAGTTTTGTTTCATCAGGACCGGTTTGGTTGATGCTGTAGACATGACAGCACCTTCACTGCTGCTGCTTGTTCTGGGGGCAGACGTGCGGGTGGTTCCACCTCGACCCCTTGGTTCACGTCCACCACGTCCTCGACCCCTTCCTCTTGAATTCTGGAACCTTGGTGGGCGCTCTGGGCGCATTCTTGGTTCTGGACGGCTTGTTTTGGGATACCTTCCCCCCCTGTAATCAGTTCGCTCATAGCGGTCCCCCTGTCTCCTGTCTATCCCACCATCATCCTTCCTGCTGCCTTCTCTTCTAGATTCTTTATCCTTGATGAGGTCTCCTTCCCATTCAGGTTCATTATCTCGTCCTCTGTCTCTTCCCTTGTAGCCATCCCTCTCTCGGCGTGTATCTTTCCAAGTCTGTCCAGCACTATTGCTCCTACTTGGTTGCCCTCCTCTGCCCCTTCCACTATATGTACCTCCCCGTCCTCGACCTCTTCTTGATGGCTCACCCCTCGGTACAAAGCCTTGTCTATCTCTGTTTCTCCCAAAATTGCCTTCAGAGTAGCTTTGTTTTGGTTTTCCTTCTTCATTTGGAATCATAGTTGACTTCTCATCTCCATCCTGATCATCTCGCTTTGGAGCCTGGTCTGTATCTTTAGCAGGAGCAGCCTCATCTACCGTTTCTAATTCAATGTTCTCAATATCATCTAAATCCTCAGGCATCTGTCTACGACCTTCGTATGTTGCTGGATAGCGCCGCTCTCCTCTCCCTCTTGAATGGTAAGTGGAGCCGTAGGGTTTTGTGGAGCGACCTCTACTACGAACAGAGTCCAGTCGTGTTCCACGACCACGACCATCTCTTCTATCACCTGGCCCATCTCTCCAATCACCTGGCCCATCTCTCCAATCCCTCTTTCCCCGTGGGGCTCTGTCAAACCTCTCCGGTCTATCTCTCTTGTTTGGATGCTCTGATCTGATGGGTTTGTCCGTTCTCTCTCGCCGATTCGACTTATCAGGTTTGTCCTGGGAGTCTTTCCTTCTGGTCGACTCTTTGCTTTTGTCGACCGTCTGATCCTTAGACTCTTTAGCACTGCTTCTACTTTCTGAAGTATCAATCGAAGACAATGAACCGGCATCACTCTTTTTATCACTTTTATCCACACTTTTGTCATTGCTCTTATCAGAAGCTACAGATGATGTATCATTGTTTACTAAATCTTCCTTTTTCTGATCATTGGCAACAGGAGCTGCATTTGGTGGCTCACCCCATTTCTTTCTCTCTGAAGAATCTTTCCTGTGCACTGGCCTTTTACCCAGATCAGCCACCACATCTCGTTTCTTGTTGATCTCATGATCATTTCTAGACTGACCATCTGAACCTATTCTGTCTCTTCGATCACGACGGCCCGTTTCTCTACTATCGATGCCTTTACGAGGTGGCTGTTTATTCTCAATCAATGCCTTGTCTTCATGGCGTTGCTTTCCATCAAGTGACTGGGACCATGCTTTCTGCTGCCCAGAGGTTTCCACTCCTTGCTGAGGTTTTTCTGTTGACTTCACAAAGGTTTCACTCCGAACAATATTTGCCTGTCGATCTCTCATCAGCGGCTCTGGTGCTGGCCGGCTTCCAGCAGCATCTTTTGGATCAGGAACATTTCGTCTCTGCTCCAGGGACTGTTTAGGGGCATCCCCCTTTGTTGAGGCTTTTTCTCTGTCATTGTATATGTCCATTTCAGACTCCTGTCTTGATCTGGTAGGCTGGGACTGGCGATCCCGACCGCTTCCACCAGATCTAGAATCATACTTTCTCCCTTTGTCAGCATCTTGGTACCTTCCTCGATCATTATCAAAGTGGGGTTGAGGTTTGGTTTTCATCAGAGGGACTGGTTGAGGCTTTTCAGGGACTGATGGAGTCAGTTTGGTATCTTGAGATTCACGACTGTCTTGGTTGTCTGGCCTTCCATCACCACGTCTCACAGGCAGAGGATATGCACCTAGATAAAGACCAATTAATACAGAATGGTTCAAATATGACTCTTTCAAGCTCATTGTGCTTTACCTATCAAAACATAATCTGCAAAAATTTCTTCTCTTGTACTTTTGTGTGCCTAAAGTAACATAATCTTGTTGTTAATGGATATTTTCATCAATATGAAAGATATTAAATCTGGAAAAATTTCTTCTAAAATAAAGTTGCCTTCATTACAAAATGCCAAATCAGGCCTCGAAATAACCGACGGCACCGACGGCAATTGCCGTCGGTGCCCTATGCCATTGCCGTGATGCCCTCGAAAAAACCGACAATTCACAGCAATTTATTGCCGTGCCCTTTTTATCCAACTGCCGTCAGTGCCCTTTATAAAATTGTAAGACACATAGTAAATATCTGGTGACGAATTTACATTTATACGGCTCTGTTAACCGTCGATAAGTTCATTCGAAAGTTCCCCAAAACACAGACCGAATTGCGATCATTATATTTACACAACCCGTAGTAGCAGTCACATCATTTCCAATTTTCAGGTTCGTAGAATTGTTTCTGTGAGAGGGCGTTTCAAAACAACGTGATACAATTAAAGAAAATGGCCCTCTATTGGTGGAATATCTAAGTTCATCGCGCAAAAGATAACATCACCTGTTTGAAACACCTTGACCAATGACTGTACGTGTCTGCACATGTTCGTCTGGAACCCCATCGCTGGCGGTGCGCCACTAGTGTTCACGCAAAAGCTGTCGACAGCATCATGGTCTTCAAAGCACAGTTCATCAGAAATGTGAGCGTGTTTACGTAAAACTTCGAAACGTGTAGGCTTTATTTTGCAAAAACAACACCGTTTGGGATATTTTGGATCAACAGAAAAATTATTTAACTGTCAAACGTAAGATTTGTTTTTCCTTAAATGTG
>JAUELU010000030.1:2505570-2523120 GCA_032357145.1 Evasterias troschelii | reverse complement strand
TGTGTAAAATAAGCAAGCTATTTTCGTGCTTAAGCAAATTTTTTGCTTAAGCAGCTCCATGAAATTGGGCCCTGGTGGAGTCAGAGTGTGGGCTTGATACCCGATCATGATACTTGTGCCCTTGAGCAAGGCACTTAACCATAATTGATTCATAACAAGTTAGGAATGTAGTACATTTTGCTCTACCAGCCGGGCTTCTTGTGAATGATGCCCACTACGGAGGGAAATAACCCTGTTTTAGTCCAAGGTAATAGGTGGCAAAGTGCCCCTGGTGACAGTTAATTTAAAACGACTCTCGCAGTTGTTAAAGGTCAATGGCAGACGTTATACAGTGTCATTTTGTCGGACTTACAACAATTTCTGACTTGCGTTTTCCAGCTTCAAAGTATTGTAAACTTCTGGAGAAGGAAGAGGGAATCCCGCTGCTGAAGAAGGTATGCAATAACCCAAGAACCATTCCCATCGTTCGAAGGTTAGCCCAACAAACGCTTCAACTTGTTGAGGAGAATCGGGACGAGCAACCTTGTAGCGTTCATGTTGTTTAAAATAGTTCACGCAGTCTATAACAAAAGAGTTTTATTGAAATAATTATATTATATACAACTTAGTTGCCAAGGTAACATGATTTGAATAGAAACAAAAAACCTTAAATAATACAGCGGTTTTTAATATTTTCAGTGCTTTACTTTATCTTGGTTCGAAGAGAGTAAGCATATCAGTAGCAGTAGTTTTAGACATTATTACCAATGCTGTCCGAAGCAGGCCAGAATGGAAGCAGCAGTTTGTCAATACAACAAGTGTTGTACCTGATCTTGATTCAAAGACAGTAATCAAGCCAATACAGAAACAGCAGTTTGTCAATACAAGAAGTGTTGTACCTTAAAATGATTCAAAGCGGTAATCAGGCAAATATAGACACAGCAGGTTTGTCAATACAACAAGTGTTGTACATTATCTTGATTCAAAGACAGTAGTCAGGCCACTACAGAAGTAGCAGTTTGTTAATACAACAAGTGTTGTACCTTATCTTGATTCAAAGACAGTTAGCAGGCTAATACAAAAACAGCAGTTTGTCAATACAACAAGTGTTGTACCTTATCTTGATTCAAAGACAGTAATCAAGCCAATACAGAAGCAGCAGTTTGTCAATACAAGTGTTGTACCTTATCTTGATTGAAAGACAGTAAAGGCTGTTGCCGAGTCAATGGGTATTACGGCCAGAATGCTAAAAGGTCCCATTCTTCAATGATGTTGTTGCAGCCAGGAGCCATAGCCATAGCTGGTAGTCACTTGATGTGGATACGGCTTAACTTAGGCCTATACCACCAGTAGTGGTTTTTGCAAACAAAACAAACGCTAAACCTGTGTGTATGTTGTAGTTCATATAGATGATTTTCATAGCAGCTTGCATGAGGTATATCATAGTTATTGATAATTGATTTAAGTTAATGAATGTAGCTTCCGAAAATTTTTAAATATTGGTGGGTGAGTTTATCATTTAAATCAAACTGGACAAAATCAATCCCATTTTTTGCACCCACTTGTTTCATTCTTAATGTAAAGTTTTTTTTTTTACTGAACAAAGAGAGATTTATGCCAGTGAGCCAGTGAGTTATTAAGTAATGTAAAAAGATTTTTCTTTTTTTCTTTTTTGTAGAGTGATTGATCGTATAACATTGTAATAATATATGCTTGGAAAGAAAGCTGTTGTAATAAAACATTACGAAAAGAGTTTGTTTATATTCCATGCAGCATTTTTGTATTATTGAATTATTCATTGTTTGTGTCGGAAATGTTGGAGGCAGTTCCTCCTTATCCCCAATTAGGAATGTAGATATAATATCATTACGCCACTGGTTTGTTTCCTCTCTTGGAGGGTCCATGCTTTACATGTAGCTGATTTTATTTTTATTTTTTTTTTGGGGGGGGGGGGTGGGGTTGGGGGCGCTGGTAAATTGTATTTTGTTTTCAGGAGGCTGAGAGACTTATAACAATTTTGGAGTATTTTTTGAATGGTTGGCATTTTGCACCATGCTATGGGAATTTTGTTTTTAGTTTGGTGCACCCATGTTCACCTTGTGTGGTGAATATAGCGCCCTCTCTTGGTAGCTGTCACAGAAATTAAAATATTTGGGGGGTTTTGCTGGTCACGGGTATGTCTTAGCCGAGAGCGATGAGGTCAAAATGTTAATGTTATTTTCAAATTTAAACACTGTGTATATATATATGTATAAACAGTTACAATGTGCATTATCATTCGAAGGCTAAAACAGAAGGAATTCCATTCTATTTTTATTTTTTTACACTAAGTGTCAAAATCCTTGTGCTGGATTTGTCAGTTATGACAATGCGTCGAAGTATTGCAAAAATTGATCAATAGTTGAATTGTTATTGCAAAAAATGTGTTCTTTGTCATCGGCTCGATGTGATGAATAATTACGAAGGAGAGACGACCGACATGTTGTTGCATGACCTTGTCGATGCAACAATTATTATTTCGGCTAATCGTCTGACGCCTACTTGTGTCATGTAGCACAGGTGGCGCAAAGAATGGGCGTGGTCATCCGTGATGAAAGGGCGTGTATGATGAAAGGGATTGTCTGTCTGTAGGTTCCTTGGAAATAATTGTGTTGTATGTCTAAATCAAAAGTAAAATTGTTGTACGGCGTTTACGTGTCAATCAAAATTCGAAGAAGCTTTTCCCAGGACAATGCTCTATATAGGGGCAGTGTCTGCCCCCCACCCCGGTGTTCCCGTACTTAAATACAAATGTTCCTCTTGTACAGAAGTAGGCCTACCCCTCTTAAATGCTCTAAAGAATTCATGAGACTCCAAGCATACAGTGAAAAGTTTCAAAAACCTCGTCACAGACACCTGCATGTACATCCATTCACCACGCCCTCTTTGGGTAAGGTCATCAACCGTCCAGACATTACTTTGGAATCCGACCCATGTGAGCTTATGTCGAGTGTAAAGCAGGCCGTGTCCGAATTGGCTATGAGCTACGGTTGGATCACTAGGGTATCATGCCTTGAAGTACAGGACGTCCTTAGCAGCACCCTTAGCAACAGTCGTAGACGTAGCTGTAGCTGCCGGTTCAGATACGGCTTAAATGAACATGAAACATTAAACGACAAACACATTCTTCGTTTCTGCGAAGCGAAAGCACCTGTTATTTCCACAAGTTTTGTTTGGGGATAATGTCGGGATCTGAACGTATACTCTTCCGAGTATTCCGTGCTGAACAAATACTCTTACAGCATCACATCCTCGACGATCCCCTTCAGTAAGATTAATGTCTCTTCTAGTGGGAGCAAACATTCATTAGAAGTAGGACAGCTGCCTCCACGTTGTCAAAGTTGTTATAAAATAGATCAACAAATGAGGAGCTTATACTAAAGGCTGTCTGAATCGGTTAAAGTGGGAGACATGTGCTACGGTGGACGTTACGTGCACACATTTTTGTAAAACCGATTTGTTATTCTGAATGAACTTACTTTTAAAAAACTGTGTGTGAAAATATCAAATATCAAATATCCATTACCACCCAACCCCCCCAAAAAAAACAAAAAAAAAACGAACAAACAAACAAACAAACAAACACACAAAAAAAAAAAAACGAAAAACAACAAAACAAACAAAATCAACAATAAAGTGTTAAATTTGACCAGGCAGAAAGTTTGCAAAATGTTAAGGAAACCAAACATTAAGGTTCAGTTGCAGTTTTTCGTTTCTCAGCCATTTTGTTTAACTCCAATTTAAATCACTGTAACCAAATCGAGGTTGGTGAGTCAGGTGACATCTTATTAGCTAATTGACAATCGCTGTTCATAAGTCCGGAACATGATGAAAGTGATAGCATGAAGGAGCCCCTTAACAAATTCCACATTCAAACTGGTTTGAACAGTTTTCTTTAGCACTGAACACGTGTTTACTAGTTTTGAAGTGCGGAACATAATCGACATTTCAAGCGCATGATGTGAAAACACGTATACGGCTGGCTTGGACGTGACTTGAACTAAAATGTACTCTGCACATGAGACAACCATGCCGCTATCTAACACTCCGCTAACATCATGGACTATAAACCCTGCCAATGGTTTCTATTAGATCATCCAATACTGAATTCATCATTTATTAACCGGAATTATTAGATAGACAAACCTTACGGGGCGCTCCGGGGCAGCAATTAAAAAACTGAATGACTTTAAAGTCAAGAAAAGACTGGGAAATTATAACACAACCTCACACTCCAAAAAGTAAAAGAAATTACAAAACAAAGTTATGTTTATAACAGTTCCTTCCACCGAATAAACAATTTTAAGAATAACATACTAGGTAGAACAACTTTTTATCAAGAAAATGAATTTCATCACAAGAGAGAAAAAAGGAAAGTCTGGGCCATCATCATTTCGTGTCATTACACAACTATTTGCCAGTGTTGGGCAACTATGAGTCCATTGTAGTCTGGGCCATGTTACTCCAATTAAAAACAAAATAGGAGCAAAACGTTAAAGTGCGATTTTGTTTTTAAACCAAAACATTGCCCCATTTTCCTTTTGGCGGGGACTGCCAATGTTTAACCGCGTGGGAGGTAACACGCTACTAATCTGCATAATGACTATGTGATTCATTAATGATATTCACGTGTTTGGTCATAGTTGATGGCATGCAGAGTAATGAGTTATAGTGACGACATATTTTTGTATTATTCTGAGCTTGTGAATCAGCCGGAACCAATCTGTCTCCCCGGTATCAATCGGTATTACTATTAACTAAACAATTCTTTAACCAAATGGATCGATTTTCATTGTTATAATTCGTGTGGTGTTTTTTATTTCTGGATATTGTGTGACTGTGATGATAAACGGTGCGAGGGCGCAAGTTCTCATGGGCATGTGGCTATACGTGTATAGGCTGTGTCTCTTGTACACGGGATTGCTAATGAGTGATCTATACAGAGACTGACTGAGAGGCTGTGCGTGCGTATGATGCCTCAGTACATGTAGAGGGTGACTCAGTGTATATCTTCTATTCACCGGTCTACCCTCCGCTTCATCGTACACCCATCTCATCAGTGTGTTGCTAGTAGCAACAGAGGCTGCAATCAGCAAAAGGGTGTCTCCCACGTTTTTCATTTTACTTGCTGTTTTGGATGCACGGCGAGCCATTTTGTGCGGAGAATGCGATGATAGTGCATGGTGTTGAACTCGAGCAGTAAAAGGTGGCTTAGCATGGTATAGTCGAAAGACATGAACACAGACTTGATGTGATGGTGCTGGATTACTTACCCACTGTCACAGTGGAATAAGTGTGTTAAAATAATACCTATCATTAGAGGTTACGTGGATTTTTTTCCCACACTGAGGATGGATGAAACAGCTTTAGCTACCGAGGGGGCATTGTATGCTGCAGGTGTTGCCCCCGGAACAATCATTGCTCAGATATCCGTTGCTCTCATTGCCGTTGCAGTCACCGCGGTTTACATTTTGAAGAATCTACCGGATTCACCACCGGTAGAGCACCCGTCACCAAGGTCTCGGGGTCGACGGGTGGACAGGTCGCAGAGAGAGGTGCATCAAATTGAGGGATTCGGTGAGAGTGCACGGGATGCCGTTGATGCGGGGGCGAGTACAAGTCGTCGGGGAACGAGGGAGAACGACCAGGGGGCGAGTCACTCAAGTTCGCTGGAGGAATACCGAGCCATAATATCTAATGATGATTACCAAGATCTCTGCAGTACACCTGATGCAGACAAGAAGTCTGTAAAGAGGAAAGGGTCGAAGGAATGGCCTACATCACTTGAGAGTATAGATGAGGAAGATGAAGAGGAGTCTAAGACACCGCGACATACTCAAGGAGGTGAACCTAAACCCAAGCATAGTCCAACAAGGGGCTCACGTGTACCTAAGTGGTATTTTTCAAAAGCTTCAAGTGGAATTCCCACCTTGCCAAAAGAACGCGAATTAGATGACCAGTATGATAATATGACATACAAAAACTCAAGTGAGTACATTGACGAGGCGCGTAAAACTGCGATCACTGGTTTCCGTGGTCCATCAATCGGCATCGTTCAACGGAAACCATGGCCTAAAGATGGCGCAACTGGTTCACCTCTAAACGCTCATGAATATGGAGATAATATGCATAATGATTTCCAGACCATCAGCCAATCAGAGGCTGCAGATTTGAATCATGGTAATACTGCTAAAAGAAATTTTCTTCAGAAAGGTCAGGTCACTCAAGCTTCATTCGATCACGCCGAAAGAATTTACATTCCTGACATCCGGATACTCGAGCCGAATGTATCGTCAAACGGTTACGAGGTTAGCTCAGAGGGTCCGGGAGGGGACGACAGCATATGGGTGGAAACGCACGCCTCGACGGTATGCTTACCAGAGAAAAGTCATGGCGAGATAACGGCCGAAGTTGTGCGCGTTACTCTAGACGATGATGAGGACGGAGATACCAGTGATGCATCAAGAGAGATAGCACGTGTGTTCACACCGACACCTAAGCTCCGTACAAGTATCACAGACACCCGTCCAGGTACCTCTCACCTCTCTACACAAGTTTCCAAAACAGCACCACCAAGGGTCACAAAAACGCCAACTTCTCAAAACGTTCCACAAGGTGAACATTCGAATTCGGACATTGACCGGAACCGAAGCGAGGAACGTGCCTTGAAAACGGGTGCCGGGCAACCGTCAACAAATTCCAATGAAGGATTATATAAACAAACCAAACTTGGCGATTCGGTGACTATGAAGAGTGACGCGACTCTAAAGCTCGGGGTACAAACAAGAACAAACTTTATAGAGAGGGACAATATTGACACTGTTGATAATACCTACAATGGCTTACCGGCAGTCGCTCTTTATGGTAAAACGCACACTGGCTCTCGTGTGTTCACCCTGGTTGGTAGTAAACCCAAACCTGCTGATATACCTGTTACTCTATCCGATCTAAATACACATGTCGTCCAGGCGGAGATAAATTCAATACCCGACACCGAGACCAGTGTCAGTCCCACTGACACCCAAAACGCCCCATGGGGCCGATCGGTGAAGAAAATCCAGTTGGTAACAAGTCGATCGCCTTACAAAATCGGAGCAACGAGTTTATCAACAGGACTATCATCTGATGAAAACAACAAACAACGGGTCAACAGTGCACAAATTACAGCACAACCGGAAAGTGTGCATCTTGAAAAACGTACTGAAATACGTGATAAATTGCCAACTGCCAGCGCAGGGAGAGACTTGCAGACAAAGTCAGCATTAGTTACAGATGGAAAAGAGAACCATACTTTGATTGGCCATGGACATGAATTAGACGGAAGGTCCCCATGTGATGGCGATTCTCAAAGTGAAACTGCTGAGTTAGATGAGCTAAGAGCGACACTGATTGACAATTTACCTTTGAAACGACCCAAAGAATTGTTGCTGAACGAAACAAAAGAAAAGGAGAGAGATATTTCAACCATAAGCAAGTCTGAAAACTCACACAGTCATCCGTATGATAATGAAGGTTCCGATTCTGAAGTTTCTGTAACTAGCCCGAGTGAAGTCATTTCCGAGCAGCTTGAACGTCTTCGGAAAAGCCTGGACAAACTTAAAGTACCTGACTGGTATAAGAAATCAAATCACTATCAACGTGTGGTAAACAAAAGACAGCATGCAAAATCTGTGGTGTCAGACAGCGAGTCTGAACCGCGCATGACAAGAAGTCCTTCGTCATGTCTAAGTGATTGTTGGAGTGTGACATCATCTGACGAAGCAGCAGCAAGCCAGCCAGCCGTCTCCACGAAGTTAGCTTTCCAATCCGAGGCGAGGTATAGACGCGATTTCCCGGCGTCCTTATTCCAAGAACCGATCCGTAACGCAATATCGTGCATTGAACTGCCCACTCGAAGCTCAATTCAAACACCCAAAGGTGACCCTTTGAACTCCTCGACTCACGCTGACAACAAAGATCTCTGTCAAAGTGCAGATGACACCATTTACAGCCAACCATTTCATAATCAAACATCATCATCGCTAAAAGATGTCAACTACGACGTCCCTCGCACCCAATCATCACCTTCACGTGGACTGCGGCTGCGCAGTAAGTCCGTAGGGGACAATCTCGATCAGATAACATACTTTGATTCGCTTGCTGTAAAGAGGCTTGAGCGTCATATGTATGATTCGATATTCTTTGTCACAGGTTATCTTTGCGATTCGGACGAGTATAACTTAGATGAAGGTACCCGGTCTGATGAGAATAATCTCGGTAGTCCCCCGGATGACTCGATAGACGATATGGAGTATAGGCGGACGTACGGGTCCAACACGGGCTCCTACGCCAGGGACTCGTTCTCACCACAAAGTGGTAACTTGCAAAACGGAAACGGATTCATCAACAGTCGAATCCAAATTGATCAGTTTTCAAAGGATCATGAATCAGAGAGCAAACACTTCACACCGACGTCGAGTAGGTCTGATTTAACTGACGCTATGGAACCGCAGTCACCACGGACACCTGTGCCCGCACCGCGTCGAAATATCATGGGTAGTGCCACGATGCGAGGGCACCCAACGTTGACCGATACTCATGTCGATGGAGAACTTAAACCCGACCCTCGTTACAACCCAGACGGCAGCAGAAACACGAAGATATCTCCTCGGTTTGCCATGGTCACCCCGTCCCATGGGAAGAACGAATCCCCTCGAAGCTCGCAAATAAATACCAGTCCACGACGGACAAACGTCAAGATCTTAATAACTGACACCACACTTGAAGACGAAGACAGTGATCCGTCGTTCGAGCAACAGAGTGACCAGGACCAGGTGTCGTCATCTGACCAGGAGACGGTTGTGGAAGCCACTTCATGGACGCCACTCGACCTCGACAAGTTGAAGGATTCAGAGTTTGCCGCTGTGGTTTCCGTCATTACATCAAGACACATGCAGCCTGGAAACAGGTCTGGTATGTACCTCCCCGGGAGTGGCTTTGTCCCTCAACAAGAAGTCACAATGGAGGAGATCGTAGACAGCTTGCTTGGTCTGCCGTACCAGAGAGCCACAAGTGCTGTTGACCTCAACAGCAGTGGATACCGCGGAAGTAGTTCCACTTCCTCACCTCTGACTTGCTCTACGCCAGACTTGAGCTCTTCTTGGAGTGCTGGCCAAGGCAGCACGTCGGTGTCTTCTTCAGATAAGAGTCACAGTGTGGATAGTTTGTATGGTGAAGGAGACACCAATGTCCTCAACGCAATCATCTTTGGCAGGAAAAAAATCGAAGGAGACGGTTATCCTAGTTACGAAGAAGATGGAGAAGATGCAGTAGGTGATGAAATCATTATGGTCAAGTGTAGCTACAAAAAATGTGCCAAGACTAAGGAGCTCGAGGAAGCCAGAAAAGTTTACAAGACATGCCATAACTGTTATACATATTACTGTTCCAGACAATGTAGGAAGTTGCACTGGCCTCGACACAAAAAACGGTGTCTCTTTGGTCGAGTGAACAGCGCATGTAAGCATGTTCTCTATCACAGCAGATACAACGAGCAGTTGCAGTCTGATCTAAGTCGAGTGGCTCGTACGGGGTATCTCTCTCGCGGCCGGGGTGCCATCTTGCTAATATTTCCGGACACGGAGGCAGCCGAGAACTACACCGTTAAGGGGTTTGACGCTCTCCCGAGCCCACCCACGTACTCGACCGTCCGTGAGCTACAGACCTTTGAACTCTTCGGTGATCACATGAAGTTTCTGCTGGAGATGTGCTGCTCGTACGACCCTGAGAACAAGTTTGTCATCAATGTGGCCATCATGGCGAGCGGTGAGCAGCAGCGTGGTCATCGACCGAGACGGTCAGACATGGCCGTCAAGAAATGCGCCAAGCTCAAACTCAGTCTCATGAACCACAACACCGACCCATCCGACAAAGGAGCCGACCCTGTCCCCGATACTCTCATTCTCACATCACCAACAGGACCGCAGGGAGACGGAATACTTGACCGAAAGGCCAGACAAGTGTGCTTTGTTCATATTCAGCGTCAACTGCGTCAGAGGGGCGTCAGTCTGCGTCATCAGCACGCAGAAATCTACGATAAGCTATGTCGGTGGGTAGAGCTGCATGAACATTTTGTGCCCGTTACGATTTACCCAGTGGACGAGAACACGGGGAAAAGATTTATGTGTGTTTTGATGCCCGAATCGGAACCGAATGAACTCGGCTGGGTAAATAATCCAGAGCTCCTCGAAGACATCGACTTGGATGCAGAACTTGAAAAACTTGAAAATGTTGCTGGATTGGTTGTCACTGACTTATAACTATCCTCGAGACTGAAAGGCAGAAATTAATGAGAATTTGAAAAGTGCTCAAAATTAAGCAGAATTCCGAATATTTTGTGCTTGCGCAAATATGAAAACTTTTTAACGGATTTTTATTTATCAAACTGTGCGTGTCTTTTTATCGATTTTTATATCTTTGCCAATGCAGTTTATAGCAAGCAAAATGTCAAAACAATTCTTCTTCTTATCAATTTAAATTTTACGTTTACAAACTTCAATCAAAAGATAATTTGTGGCATTGACGGGGAGTATTGACATGTCCGGTTGCATGCCCATCACCGTTCAATAATTATAACAAACCAATTTGACTGTATTTGCCCGCGGAATCCACAGCGAGTGTTACGCTTCAGCGAGATTTATGCAAATATTCGCTCCCCTTGGACAGAACCTCGCTGATTGTGTGTGTTTATGAGGCTTTGTTTCCATTACGGGAAGTTGACGGTGTGCTTCGAAATGAGAGCGGGAACTGCCCCTATCCTGGGAGGAGAATAATTAGCAAGGGTCAAGGGCCAAGTGTCTTCTGAGAAGGACTGCACATACTGGTGATGAAGGTGTTTGCTGAATCATTGGATGGGAGATAAACATCTGCCAAGGAGGACCATTATGTAAGTAAAAACATTATTTACTTACTTTTATTTGTAAAAGTCCGATTGCTATAAACCATTTTCTTTTTCTCAAAGTTTATAGACTCACAAATTACTCCTAAAAATGTTTCCACTTTAGGTGTCTTTATCTTTGAGAAAATGATTGCATAATAAGGCGAAGATGTCATCTCAGCCTCTGTTTCAAAACATCGGTTTGAATGGCAAAATTCTTGACTCCACAAAATGGCGGACCGTGTTAGTTCACGATGTAAAAGGAAAACCACGCAATTTCGAGGCATATTTGTGTGGATCATTGTATTCTACTTTTAAAACATCTTTCTAACCATACGCATTTTATAACAAACGGTTACAAACGCTTTTCATAGCCCAACTCGCCCGATCCAAGGCAACGTGTCCCTTTAAACTGTTGTACAATGATCAAGTTGTCTTCGAATTGATTTGGGGCATTTCCCAAGCATCAGCTTGGGGCACCAGCTCCGGCCTGATGGGCGCCGTCATTACTTTGGGAGCAATGTTTATTTTGAACGATGTTTCCAACATCAAACGGAGCCCGTAGTCGAAGACGGGGGCCTAAGCCGAGGTTTGGAAAAAGCCCATGCAAATGTGGTTATAAAACCCGTGTACAGGGACAAGGCCCAGAAGGGATCCACTCGAGATCTCTTTACAGCATAATGTTTTAATTAAAATAATCATCACAAAGACTACGTAAGATATAAATTATAGTGTGGGTATTCTCCATATTCACATGCAGATGCCCAACATTATAATAAAAATCACTGTATAAATCAACGACTATCCTAATTGCTTTTCAAAGGGTTCAGCTTTTTGAATGTCCCAACTGCACGTCTTGGACCTACCCAAAAGCTTACTTGACTTTATGGATTTTGAATGTTCAGTTGTTATACTAAGAGTATGTAGGCTAATGAACACAGGCAAACATTACAGAAACATTGCTACGATCGGTTATCTGTTTTCTACTTATTTTTGAAAATGAAGTGTTTTTCAAAAAAAATTCTCATGCATCTCGCAAAGTAAGCTCGATTTTAGACAATCATCTGCATTCGAGACAGACATCGAGAAGACAGATATTGATAGGCACACCCACTAGCCAGTCATTATACTTGCCTTAGCCCACGGTTGATAATGTCATTCAATGGCAGTTTACTTTAAAAAACGGCCTGATTATGCATTGGGCTATAGATAACATGCATTGATATCCACTATATACAACCCACTGACTTGCATGTACGCCACTATGTCCCATCTTGAAGCTGAAGTGCATAATTTGAAATACTCAAACAAACCTAGACTTGCTTGGACACTAGTAAAGTATCCCTCCACAACACGCATTTAAAATTTGCATCGGGGATAACAAATGCTATATTTATTTTATAATACATCGATGTGTGTTTGTCATGGACAGACTTCGTTCAGCAATTTTGCACGGCAAACTACTTAGACTGAACATGTCTTTTGAAAATTGAATGCTAGCAAATTATGATTTTTTGAGTAGCAACTGATATATTTTGGGAAGCGTTTTGCAATTCCACAGGGGAGATCGCTCACTGTTATAAGCACTGTACCAAATTATCGTGTTATTCTCTTTCATTATACGATCAGACTTATGAGATGATCTTCCATTCCACAAAATGAACTATATTTATATATAAACGGTCAGGTTCTAGATTGGGTATCTTTCTCCACCTTCCACCTCTGGAACCCCGGTTCAAATCACGCCGGGGGCAGTATGTGGATTGGGTTTTCAATCCCTACCTGACTGCGTGGGGTTTCCCTGGATTTTCTTGGGTTTGTCTCCAACATCTAAAACTGAAACTTCCTTCCTTGTCTTCTCGCCATTGAGTTCTTGCTATAGTACAGTGATTAAGTTCGCTTTTCTTTACAACCAGATCAGAACAAATGAAATGAAAATGAAAATGAAATGAAATTGATAAATCAATCACTCAACTCAAGGAAAATTTCTCAAAATATATTGTTTGTCCATGGATCCCCCCGAACCCCCAAAACAATTACAAAAACAAAATCAAATACACGACATACATCCATCTCCCCCTCTCTCTTCCTTCATTGATGTACGTCACAGCCCCACCCAACCTTGCTCACCGTCTGATCCACTTTGCCAATTTCAATCTCAATTTCAATTTCAATCCAGTTGCCTCCCAATCATAATCTTTGCCTATAGTCTCCTCAACTATGCACCTTAAATTTGTCATCATCTTCGCTTATGACTTTTTACAAAACCCCCCAACTTCCATATTTGTCATCCAACTCTACTGAACCATTCTTTACAAGCTGCCGCATGTCACAGGTGAGACCAAAAATATAATTACGAACGCGGGTTCAATAAAGAACGCATCAGTTCACACTAACCAAATAAATTTGACATTTTAAATACATAGTAAATGTCCCGTAATAAGTAATAAACCATCGGTGGTTTTCGAGGCCCGAGTGCTATTCATGTAGACTTTCATGAGCCTGTCTAACTGATATTAGACGGATTAATATGAACACTATATACTTGACATCAGACTGGCACATTGCCTTTCGACAAAGTGTATTTAGCAAAAAGTTACCGGTTTATCTAAACACTCAGCAGCAGTGGCTGTGGGCAAAGATTGTTGGCACATGTGTATGTTTGTTTGAAACCGGATGATTAATTAAGCAAACCTTGCCCTCTTTATTCTTTTTATCTTATGATCTAAACAACTGTATGGGTAAATGTACTTTATGTTAAGTCATTTTATTTTAAAAATATGTTTAGAGTTCACACACACACACACAACATTATTTTACATACCCATGTCATACTTTTCACCAAAAGTAACATTTGAAAACATCACTATTGAACTCATCAAAATAATCTGAGAAAAAAGGACATGTCAAATGAGGCTATTTACTGGCAACCAGTGCAAGGCAATGTCAAAGAAGACAGGACACTAACGTTTCAGTTTTCACATAATTTTCCCTCGGACTGTAGGATGATGATAAAAAGTATGCATCTTGTGGAACCTGAGTATATTATTTTGGACGCAGTGGATGCCTCAGAGTTGCCTTTACAATTGGATGTGAAAATCTTCAATACCCACCCACCGGGGTGCACCACACTAAATATACTTCCGCAGCAACATTATGCTAATTGCTAAATATATAAACAAATACTAAAACAATACTTTAAACTATCTGAGCCTCTTGAAAACCATTCAAATATATTTTCGGACTACTAAACTTCAGATTTCTTTTCAGTTTTCGGCAGGCCAAGCCGTTTGGAATTATTGTTAATTACCCCAAAAAGTAACATCCCCGAAATGTGCTTTTTCCCAAACCAACTTGCTGCCAGTACAACTTGCGGGTACAACCATACGTGTATCTCTTTTCGGGAGGAATTTTGGCTCCGAGAAGAGCCGTAGGTTTGGTCTCGATGTTTCGATCAGTCTATACTCTGCTAGTGTTCAGAGGTAAAATACTAAAATGATGATCTACAAATTAACTATGCAGTGCACTTTTGCAGAAACAAACAGCCTCTAACAAGATGTTTCCATTCAGGAACCGTTTTTATGTCATTATTTGGAGTAACGGACACGGCAATCAGGGGCTTTCCAAGACCCCAGCTTAGGCCCTGTCTCCGGCTCCGGGCGATCCGTTTGATGTTGGAAGCCTCAAGACGGAGCCGGAGCCGGATCCCCAGCCGAGGTTTAGGAAAGGCCCAGACAAAGTCTCGCGTGCATTGAAAATGTTTGTGCACATCACCCACGTTGACGTGAGAATATATTTAAAAAAAATTGTGTACTGGGGCCCGTCGTTTGAATACCCGCGAGACTTTTACTAGAGTTTGTTTATTAAGCAAATTCCACACGACTTCATCCTTTTCCTCGGTGTGTTGTTTTTGTACAACAAGCATCTGGCCTCGAGCCCAAACCACCAAACTCATCTCTGCACGTTTTCGTCAGCATTTCATGCGCACAAGAACACGTCTTTCTTCACTTTACACAACGACAAACATCTTCTTGTTGCACTGAAGCGTGTACGCCGTAATGGCTCCTTCTTGTAATTGCCTCCCAAGAGATCGTGCGTTTTGTCTAATAATAACATGTTTTCTAACTACTACTACGAAATACAATACGTTTGTCCATTACCAGATGTGTTTGTCGTCGACAATAATAATAAGATGCTCTAATCATCTTAATTTATTTATATGTATTATCGACCTTAATCATGATGCGGTCGTCTTGGATTTTCTCCCATTCAAATCAACGTAATCAAAACCGAGGCTTGAAGGAAAATATTCTGGTTCCTTTTTGGACGATGAATATTAGCATCAATTACTGTTATTGGATACAGGGAACATGCAAAAGATGGCGGCAGCATGAACAAGTTCTTTTGGGATGAAAATACTTCTAAAAAGCACGAGAACCAATTTTATTTGATTTATACCTTTAAGAAAAATACCAACATTCTGTTATTCATAACTCGACTTTAAAACCCAATGGAAAGAGGAGATCACAACAAGTCAAGTGTGGCGGCCAACAACAAAAAATGACACATTTTTCCCTAGCAACCATAATCTCATCGTACCATCGGATGAGTTCCGTGTTACATGTTGAAACTGTAAAAACGTGTATTTACACAACAACTTGGACTTTGGGCAGTTTTGATACGCAGGTCGTAAAATAAGTTGATTTTATTAATTTTATCTGAAGAAGTGCAGATAATGACGGTCAGACAGTTCAGAGAGAAGTTCATCATTTTAGAGTCCACTGCTTTTAATGAACCCTGTTTTCTATACACAGCCATTTGACCGTGCAATCAAAGTACTTAAAGGCACTGTAGACGTTTGGTAATTACTCAAAATATCTATTAGCATAAAACTTACTTGGTAACCAGCAACGGAGAGCTGTTGATAGTATAAAACATTGTGAGAAACCACTTGCTCTGAAGTAACGTAGTTTTTGAGAAAGGAGGTAATTTCTCACTAAAATAATTAAATACTTCTGACCAGAAGCCCTATTCCTATCTGAAAGCACACTAATTTGTACAACAAGAGTGTTTACTTTCATCATTTTCTTGCAACTTCAATAGCCAATTGAGCCCAAATTTTCACAGGCTTGTTAATTTATGCATATGTTGGGATACACCAAAGTGAGAATACTGGTCTTGACAACTACAAAACGTGTTCAGTGCCTTTAAGTGATGTCAGTTAAAGACGCACTGCAACACAAATTTATGGAAATTCTGAAGTTGTTACAAAGAATTTGATTTTTCTTTCATACGATGGGAGCGTTAGCTTATAATCATAAATGTACAAAGGCCTAGAGAGAAGACAGTACTGTAAGATTCGAGCCTGTTGTGGCAACAGCGGGTCACACTTTTGAAAGGAATGTTGTGACCGAACAGTTGGTCGCACTTTTGTAAGGGATAGAGTCTGGCAGAGTTGTTTCAAACTGTCGTTAGCTTGAAAAACATTTCACAAAATGATTTGGATAATCTATTGAACTAAAGGCGCTCAAAAACCATTAACAGGTTCCACCCTCTGAATCAACCAGTGAAGATCTCGCAAAATTGCTTAAGTTTTAGCTCAGTGAAACAACAACAAAATGCTTTTGCTTTCTTATGATTAGTGTACGCGTTCACATCCCACTTATTTCCATTGTTTCAATGTAAATAAGAGTGATTTGGGGAGAGGTGCATACAAATTCTATTTTCCTCGATTCTGTTGGAAATTTTTCTCAGAAGGATTGGTACAAACTTTATATTCATTAAGCATTTCCCAAAAAAGTAAGAGGTTTTTGTATACAAGACCAGTCCTACACTGTCTCTAAATTACAACTGTCAATGTATAATAAGACGTAAATCGGAGTTTACTAGCTTCAAAGGAAAACAATTAGTAAAACGTCTTAACAATTTAATGTTCAAATTACAGCTTTAAAAACGAAAGATAGAGGCAAAATAAATCTCTTGCGAGCTGTTACCACTCTTCGCATCTGGCGATTCGTCCACGTGAGTAAATACTTCATACTGAGGTCGGTTGGACCAGCTGTGTCTGCGTATTCAATAACTGGGGAATTAACATTCGCGCTGCAAGGTTATTGGCGATCACAGGATCGATTACTGATGCTTAGATTTCGTTTATTAAAAAATAAAAACTCCCCGGAAAAATCATTGACAGGCGGCTACGCCTTGCTTTGTAGACGACCCGGATTGATTTCAAATATCCATTTTCATTTTATTTATTTTGTTTGTACACTGGTCGGTTGTCTGGATTAATGTACAGTTTACGTTGCCATTTAAAGAGTCCAATATTGTTTCCATGATTGAAAGCAATTTCATTACTCCATTTACAGCAAACAGTTTTAATACATGCACAAATTTACACAGGGCAATCAGTGGCGTACATAACAAAGGGCCACCCCCTATTGATGTCCGTGCCCCCGCCCCATTTGGAATCTTGACTTTTGATATTAAAGGTTACCCGAGTAAAATGTTACGTTTTATAAGCTTCAATGTGATAATTTCTATGTTTTTAAAACTATTTTTCCACTTACACGCAGACAATGTATAAGGCCTATTTGTCTTCGCACTTACGATACCTATCT
>JAUELU010000030.1:2483385-2505470 GCA_032357145.1 Evasterias troschelii | reverse complement strand
AATGGAATGTCCTGCCAGAATATACCGTCAAAGCTCCTACAATCGAACAATTCAAATTCCTCCTAGGTACTCCATCATCAGATAATAGTCCCTTGTCTCTCTATAGTCAGTTTTTTCCCTTTACATAGTCCACCACGTTTAGCGCTCTTAAAAATGTGCCTCAGTCTTCAATTTTTTGGAGTTGGCGCAAAACCGGGAAGAAGAAGAAGTGCCCCTAGACAAAATTGTGCAATCCCTGGTGCCCCCTGGAATGTTACCCTATAGTTTCAGCGCTGAGGGTGATTTGCGTACGGATGTGTACTTAGGCATAGATGTTTTATGTTGTATGTTTGTTTGTCGTGCCTGGACACAACATTGATAGCTGACACAACAGATTTAATTAAACCTGGAAACAAGACACGGCCATGTAAAATCACTTCTTATCTAAAGAAGAAATGTAAACATTACTATAGGCCCCTAAAAACTAATATGGAGGAAACCAGACATACACTCAATTAAGTGTTAAATATCAAAACCATGAAATTAAAAGGGACATTAACTGGAGCAAAATTTACTTAAACTCGACTTAATAACTTTTAACCTATGTAGGCTATGTAAATGGATGTGTACAATCATGAACAAAATCAAATGATATGCAATAAAATACAACAAATTTAATGAAAACTTTCTTAAGTCAACATTGAGGGCCAGGAGTCTGCTTGAATAGAAAAATAATACTTCCCAGACATATGCTACCAACTAAAGGCTATGTAATACATTGACTTGTTATGATTGGTTCTCTGTTACTGTTTGCAATATGCCTACTGGCTTTTATTGGTCATTACTGGCCCATGGAAAAATTGTTATAACATTTCCATTGGATGAAAGAAAAAATGATGACATTTATGTTATTGGCCTTGTGTATCAGAAAAGGAATTGTTGTTTCCAGTTATTATTTCTTTTTCTTATGTCGTATCTTTCTTTCCTCCCTTAGGGACGGACTCTAGATAAGCCCCAACATCAGTTGCAAGGACGACATCTTCGGCTGATGTGATCTGAAGCTAATCATCAGTGAAACATCTTTCCGGCATCACGCTTGTACGAGCAGTTTCCCTCGACCACCCCGCCTTCAAATGACAAGACTAAGACCCATCAACTCCGATCTGCCAGGATCGCTGTTTGTCTTGAAGCAGTAATGCTATTTGATCCAATGGAATCCTTTTAGGCCGTGCAAGACAACTTGGTTGGACATTGATACTGCTATTGATCTTGGAAACATAGCGGGAGAAAACAAACTCAACTGCCCTTTGGTTGAAAGGACAGGTTCGGCGAGCCTTCGGTTAAAGGCAAGGTGTATTTTAGGGTAAACAGTCCACAAGTTAATGACCATAAAAACGTATTTGGTAAAGAGCAATGGAAAGCTGTTGAGGTTTAATACAAAACATTGTTAGAAACGACTCCTAGTGGACTAATGTTTTTAGAGAAAGGGGTATTTGTTCACCTGTAAATTTGAATCTGTGAAAGGCTTCTATGCAACAAGGTGTTTTTTCTTTTACTATTTTCTTGCAACTTCAGTGACCATTTGAGCAAAAGTTTTCACATGTTTGTTATTTTATGCAATATACGTTGGGATACAACACAAGTGAGGATACTGGTCTTTGACACTTACCCAAAATATGCCTTGCCTTTAAGCTATTCGTATATAAACAGTGGCTCATATTTTAATAATGTATAGTTTTAATAACACACCGCGTACACCAGCTGGTCAAGTCAGAAACCCTTACATATAAACTCGTATCACAATTTAGAAATGAAATCACTTACGTTTTCCATTTGGGAGACACATTGGTCATTGGAGCGTGTTGCACTTGCGGCTAAATATATGTCTTTTAAAAACAACAACACAAGTCAACAAAATGGCGTGGGAGTACGTACAGCATTTTAGTGTCCAACCACATTTGCATTCCATGCATGTTGTCCATTTCATGGTATTAAATCACCCGCTAAGGCAAAACCTTCATCATGATTGGACGTAGTTTAGGGCGACTTCTAACAAGCGACCGTTCATTGGCCAGCTGGTCGTTCACGCTCAGCCCACTATGGGTCATTTGCATAACAAAGAGAACAGGTGTTTTCACAGTGGTCTTGTAGGAGATCTTGGGATGTAAACATTATTTGGGTCATGGCAAAACCATCACGTGTTTCCTTCTCTGCAGTAGAAAAGACCTTTCTACTTGTCTTTTTTAAATAAATGGTGAACACTGTAGGAATGCACTGTATGTTTAAGTCGGGTGTATACAGACAAATTTACCCAAACCTAATAGTGTCTTAGTATTGTGATCACCATACCTCAAAATGGTTTGTTGCAAAGTTGCGGCCCGATACTTTGTCAACCAAGGAGGGAAAAACTAACAGCCATAAATGCAAAGCAAAAACATAACCACAGTTTGTAACAAATATACAAATATTCAAAAATAGTGCTGAATTGATTTTGGAAACAAAACAACCAATCACGGCAGCATGTGAAGTATTTCATTTAATTGAAAGTTGCAGATATGTTGAATTTGGTTATAGCATCTCTTAACATATTGAATCGGCAACCTGTGCCAACCAGCGCAGTTTGTTTATCAACAAGAGAAAGGGTCTATAAATTGGTCAAGTGCACAAACGCAATGTGGTTGACGGTTCTCATGCTAAAAAACGTGTTGGGCATTAGGCGTTATCGTCCTTCAGTCGAAAAAAAATGGTCCTTGAACGAACTTGGCCACCGATGCTGGCCAGGAAAAGCTTAAGATACAATTTGCCCTGGATCTTGATTGTCTTTTATGTGTTGCCATAAAAAATGAAAACAGCAGCCTTGAAAAGTTTCAATCTTGTTAAATTCTATCGAAATAAACGATAAAGTTATGGGTCTTAGTGCACGTATTTCCCTGCAAACTATTTGCCAAATAATGAAAGATCATCTAAAACAACACATGTTAAACTCCACCTTCAAATTAAGTCCCTGTTTTTCAGGGTACAATTTGAAAAACAGTATAGAGTCACCCATGGGATTTCATCTTGAAAATAAATAGAAAGCTAAGAACCTTAATTTGGAAGGTTACGTGAGTCCACGTGCTTCAATTTTCACCCATGGGAGACAATTTGTTAGAGTTTAGAAGTGTACACGTATTTTATATTCCTACATGCTTTGCTTGTGGCATTCTGCAGCGTGTAAACTCGAAGGACGCGCATTAACTGCAGTTGACCATAAATTATGCAAATTTGGTATTATTACTTCCCGTAGTCTTCAATAAGTCATCACAAAAACTGTCATAATAAGTGGATAAAATAATCACATCGTCAATGGTGCACAAGGGTTAGTTGATGGTTGCGCAACGATGTTGTCGTTGAAAGATATAACTGCTGACGTCATCACAGCGCACAAAAATAATGTGTTGAAGGCGATCTTATCAAATTAATTGTGAACCAATTTTAAACAGCAACTTGTGTATTGCTGTCAACTGAAGAATGTTTATAACCATATAATATTTAAAGATCGAGGAATTCCACTACTCTTAATATAGTAATCCAAGATATCCAAATGTGTATTGGTGCAATGATGTCAACAAAATTACATGAACTATCATCTTTTTAGGGTTCTTTGTAGACATGAAATCGGGCGGGGTCAAAATTGAAAGCAAAAACTACTGTTTTGCCTGCACGTTTCCAATCATCTGGATGAAAAATAAATCAATTGGTACAAGTGGTCGATCAACTATCAACCATACTTTAACTGAATGCAAAACTAAGGTCGTTCTTCAGAGGCCGACGAGAAGAAGAATAACATAAACTACATTTTGAAGACTTCCTTTGGAACTTCTAAAGTGACTTCCTTCATAACTTCTTTGAATCAATTTTATAAAATTCCTTTGTACCTTCTTGTTTGAGTTTAAGATTAAAATGTGAATCGAATTTCTGGTGAAATTGCATTTGTTTAGTTAGAATTATGATGTCTTTTAAATGAAACAAATCTTGCATAATCCGCTGAGTCTTAAAACCATATAATGTATACTTTTAAATGTAAAAATGCGTTTTAAAGGTATATACAGGATTGGTAGGGATAAAAACATCAACGTTTAATTTTAGTCTAAAAGCTTACTGGTTATGAACAATTTTTTCCGTGAATTATTTCCCTCTGAAATAAACTCAAATTCTAGAAAACTGTATCTGAAAACCTAAAAAAAACAAAAGCTGATTTCGGTTGTTACAACCAAAATTAAGGACAGTGCGTTTACATGCTGAAAATTGTGCATGGATTTGTCACTATTTTCTCCTGACTCACACAACAGATTATGCCACATTTTGTATAGCAACATGAACACTGTCTGCAGCTATTTTGTCAGCTCTATCAATTCTGCATAATATACCTTTGAGTAATAAACGACCGGGAAGTGGATGGAAGTGTACATTGACGAAGTGGAGTCATGACATCACAGTGATCACAATGCGGCGGGAAGGATGGTCTCCTGGCTTAGAGGGAATTTTATAGCTCGATGAAAATGAAATTAAAATCTTATTATGTACCCATTTTTACTCACAGACAGTAGTGATGATATAGCAAGAAAGGGTTCATTTCTCAGAGCCTACTCAACTGTCACTTTCATAACACTTGATTTAATCACGAGGATAGAGCTACTAGATAAAATGTACATCTCCCTATCTGAATAAATATTCCCTTCTGCTTTCAACAACTTAGCATTTTAAATGTTGCCTGCTAAGGTGAAAAATTCAAGGTAACTTTTTCTTGTAAACAAGACGGCTTTAGACATCTACGTACAATTTGAATTTATATAAAATTTAAGTGAGAGAATGACATTTTGAATTTTTCATTTATAATGATAGGCCCGAAATGTTTGCCAATTGAATCCTTGCCTATTGAGTCTGTTTGCGCATCTAGTTTTGACAAACATATCTAATTAACCACCCAGGTTTAACCTAAATGGCTACCCGATCGCGATTACCGATTATGTGGTAAATATTTGCCTTGTGCAGTTACTAATGACCAATTACGCTAATTACGAATCTGCGTGGGTGTGTGTGTGTGTATAGCTTAATTTATGCAGAGTTTTCGTATTTTATCTCAACAATATTTTCTGATATTTATCAATCTGAATTTGATGTATTTTTTGCAAATTTTGATGTGACGTGAGGTCCAATTCTTGTTTGAATTTTTGTTGCATATCATATTTTTAAAGACACTCACTATAAATTGATTTATTTCACTAAATTTAAACAACATTTTCATTGTGCACGATTGAATGTTTTAAATTAATATATCCACTGTACTGTCACCTTATTCCCTCTACTGTTATACTGCATCAACAGTCAATGAATATCATTATTTGTTATCATTAAAATATTTTGCTGAGTTGGAGGAAATTGAAAAAGACACACGAGTCATGCAATGCATTATGAAAATATATCACCATGACAACGGGGAAACATATCTTGTGGATCTGATAAAATACGGAGAAGCTGAGGGGTTGATTGTGATCAGATTAACCCGGGCCCAATTACATGGCTCTGCTTACCGCCGAATTCTGCGCTTAAGATCTCCATTCTCCGCTTACATGGCAATTAGCGCCGAATTTCTGCATTAGCTGTGGAAGAGTGAAGAATGCTAGTAAACGTTGACTACGCACGCGCACAAGCAAACAATTCCCTGCTAACCCGTAAAATACGCTTGACGTAAGCGCAGAAATCCTTGCTTCCGTAAGCGCCGATTCTTTGCTAACGGTAAGCAGAGCCATAAAAATTGGGCCCAGGTCTGCTCCGGAGGCTGCGATTGAAGGTCTTGATCTAGTAGCTTAATCAAGCCGAAAACACCCAAACTTCCCATCTCGTGCGTGATAATGTTTTTACGTCTGGGGTATGCGCCTTGACTGTAGGCTCTTTATATTTCAGATTATGCACATTCTTTTAATGGATTTTTTCTACCCATTATCTTAATGCTCGGTCTTTGTAGTTGTTCATTATGTTTACGCTAGCCTACTCCATGCTTCATTGTTGTTATTAATGGATGTTTTGTTCCGACTCATTTATAATTTGATATTTCCAAGGCCATTTTTGAATTATTAATCAATATTAAAATTAAGGCAAAATGCCTTTGTTCGATACAACTGATGTGACTTTTATGACTTCACATGTTTACAAAATAACTTGCAAGGTAAAATTGTGTTAGGAAAAATGTGTGCACTTGCATTTTGAAAATATAGCTTGTATCTGGAAAAATATCAGCGTGTATGAATGACGGAGTAGGCCTACGGGTTAATAAAATTATATCAAGTCTTATCAGTCGAACAATATTATTGTGATGAACTAGTGTATACCATAACACTATCATGAACATGTACAAAATTTCCCGCTGGAAAAAGCTGGGGTTTTTACCACAAATACTCGTTATGTAGGCCTACACAAGGTAAAAAATGCAACACCTTTTAAAAACATTTTTATTAAGGGTTTTGTTATGTTAATTTATTTTTGTATTTTTATTGTTGTACGGGGTCTTTTGGGCTATTGGCATATTTATTTTCAATATGCTACCGTTTTAAATTGTCTTGGTATTTTGGATGGTGTTTGGGTGTTTTTTAAACCGCCATTTGTTTGACTCTCCTTGAGTAGATTGAGTAAGTTACAATGTACATAAAATGAGACAATGCACATGATCCACATGAAACAGTCATATAGTGTAATACATGTATTAACATTCCAGTTGCACACGAAATGCACTCGTTTTGCTCATTAGTAAACATTGTGGTTGCCCTGATGGCAAGATAGAACATCGAAGAACAATTTTGATTTTTTAAAGTTATTATTCTATACGAATTTGATCATTAAATATGTCGATGCTATTACATCATTTTCCGGTGCTGCTCCATTGTGAAGCACGATTTAAAATGTCTATTAGTGCAGTGGATTTGATAATGACTACAGAAACAAACATCAACACACAATTTAGTTCACATTTTATTATCCTTATATCATGTAAATCGTTTAAGATTTTATTTAACCTTCTTTTAGTAGCGGTTCACCGAACTTGACTTTACTGCGAGTCAAGCTCGATTCATCTTAGCATTTTTCATCATGAAAACGGACACAGATAAGAAGTGCACTTAGCTTTACGTTTACATTTGCTCTAAAGATCTCCTTTGTATTAAAATACTATGGTCCTCTATGCATTAAGCGTGTGTCGGCGAGTTTCTTGTTTACAGTACAATGTATATGGCTTCATTTATCACGTGTTTCTAATGGCGTATGGCACTCACGTGTTTCTAATGGCGTATGGCACTCACGTGTTTCTAATGGCGTATGGCACCCAGGTATGTATTCGGACGCCATCTTGACTTTATTTTGCTTGCACCGATCGTCTTTTAGATCCGAATCCGCTACTATGTTCCGAGTTTAATCGAATTCCACTCTCTCGTCGATAAAAGACGACTTTTATATATAAAGACAATTTCAATATGAGAGTTCGAGTATTAAAATGGGAAATCCTAGGGTTAAATTGGCAGTACATTTAAAAGAATATTGATAATCGGTTGCACTAAATGGTGTAAAGTTGGCGTTTTTCACGCTGGAATTACGAAACACTTACCATGCCTTGAATTTTCTCTTTGAAATGGTAAGGCCATTTTTCATTTTTAGAAAGATTTGTTCCATTGGTTTAATCTATGCGGATTATTAAACCAAGGGAGGAAGGACTAAACTAAATATTATTTCCCGCTTGAATTTAGCCTTCTAAATTTGTCTCGTTCCAAAATAAGACTTGAGCTTCAAAAATTGTCAATTTCCTACATGATTGTAAACGACGGAGGGTGTCAGGCACAAGGTACCTTTTCCAGACAACTTCTTGTGAGCGGCTGTATTGCATGCAAAAGGAACACTCAGACCCCAACCAATTTTCCCGCCGTTATATTTCCATCCCCAAGAAAATTTGTTTTCTTTGCATGCAGTACAGTTGGTTGCCTTGAAGTCATCTGCATAAATTGCCTCGCGTGACAAGACACTATTGCAGTCAAACACACTTAATTACGTAACATTCAAGTCCTGTAAATATAAAATAAAATACTGACATGTGGGTAGACCGACAAATAGCTCAGTTCAGTAGGTAGAGATTCAGCTTGTAAATTCGGAGGTCGCAGTTTCAAATCCCTTTCTAGTAAGTTTTTCTTTGTTCAACAAGAAATATATTTAAAATACACAACTGTTTTGTTTCAAGGAGTTTGTATCAGAAAGACAAAAGTATCGGGCATGTAATAATATGAAAACTTTTAATATAGGTCGAACACACACATACACACTGTTACGTTGACAACTACAATATTTGGTTACTTATTTACCTGTACTTCTGCTACTGATAACGACATTTAATTTACAACATATTTATACAATATCCATTGATATACAATATCCATTGATATTATTATTGTAATTTGTTTTAGCGAAATCAAGAAATTGAAAGCTGTTGAATCTTGCATAATATGTTTTTGAGGAAAAATCATCTGTAAATTCACTTTCAAGACTGTGGGAATTTTAAGAGTAAAATTACTGGCTCTCATCAAATAAAACACAGCAAAAAGTATTGCACAAGGTGCTATACAGGCTAAAAACATAGTTGTTTTAATTTTAGCTGAAGTCTTACTGGTTATCATGTTCGCACTAACACCAGACATTTATTTTCTGTGAAATATTTCCTTCTGATATGAAGTCATATTCAAGAACAGTATCTGACTACCTAAACAAACATAATCAGCTGTTTTCGGTTGTTAGAACCAAAATTCAGAACACTGTGTTTACATGCTGAAATGCATGGTTTTAACAACTTTTTTCTCCTGACTCACAAAATGGATTTAGCCAAAATTTCCATAGGTTCGTTAGCTCATGTATATGGTTGATCACACAAAACATGAACACTGTCTGCGACTATTTTGTCAGCTCTACCAATCCTGTATATCACCTTTAATTCAAAATTCCACGCTATCAATGAAGGCAGATGCTGCTCTGTTTACTTAAGGCGAAAACAAAAACACAAACCAAATACAAAATATCATTTGTAAAACAACATCTACATATAACAGCAACACAAAACAGCTAGCTTGGAGTTCTTCTGTACATGCTAAGAAAGATAATATAACAGGATGTAAAATGATTGCTGCACACTGAAATAAACAAAAATACTGAGAAGAGAATTTTAAAAACTGAGTGAAGCTAAAGAGAAGCTGTAAGCTCAGAGTTGATCGAAAGTGTTAACAAACATTTCCTTAGCATATGAAAATGATAATGTAGCGAGAAAGGTCAAAAGGACAAGCGTCAACTCGTGTGCTTTGGATTACATATGTAATCATCACAACAAATCTATTTATGGTGTTTCCAGCTTCAACCCCACCCCCACCCCCCCCCCCCCCCTTTTGCTATGTAACAAATCCAATCTAGACCTGCAACCTCATCTAATAAAAAGTAAATAGCCAGAACTCTGGCCCCTGGCGACTATGTCTTGCGTCAAATTAGCAGAAATGATTTCATTATGGCACTGTGAGATTCAGGGGGGTTCAGAATAGGAAGGTATTAATGCAGCTTAAGGTGGGTAATTTGTTTATTTATAAGCTTGGGTTTGGCCGCCACCATTTGGACTTCTGAGTGAATCAGTTTCTATTTGTGGATAATTGTTGTTGTTTTAGACGTTTTCCTTTTTTTTTTTTGGGGGGGGGGGCGGTGGGTCACATGAGCAAATAGGGTTTATGACAACCAGGAGTTGACAATATTTGAATAAAATCGGATTCAATTGATCAAGAAAATCAAGAATGGGGTCGGCTTGTGATCAGTAGTATTTTCGAAATGAAGTACTAATTCAAAGCAAAGAATTTTTATTTTCCATACTGTTAACTCAACTGCTCATACTCTTTTCATAGAACAAGAACCTAGATTAAAGGGGCATGCACAACAGTGGTAAGATTGAAAATGTAACTGCTTACAGATTTGCATAGAACTTCACTTGGTGTAATGATGATCGTTTCAGAAAACTTGTCTCAAAATATCTTCGCTTGAATTGCTATCGCTTTTGAGAAATGAGTAAACAAATTAGTTTTGATCTCGTGCGAGTTCCTAACCTGATGTGAAAACATATAGTGAAAACACATAATGTTTTTTCCCCCACTATTTTCTTGCAACTCTAATGACTGACAGCTTAACCTTTCACAGGTTTGTTAGAACATCTATACGTTGAGTCACACAAAGTGCGGATACTGGTCTTTAACAATTACCAGTGTTGGACGCATGCTTTAATTTAAAATTATTGAATTCATCTTCTAGTTGAATGAACCAAGTCTTTTGTACCAACCTCTGTACATTGAGACTTGAAGCAAAACTTAAATCAATTTGAAAATAACAAAGAGTTAAATTAAGCAGTTTCTTGGTGTGTGTGTGCGGTTTTTTGTGTGTACACGCTGTTATACTATCATGGACTACAAGACAAGCAACATGATCTTTTGTAGCTGGCATAACGACAAAGGTTAGCTCTTCGAATCAAGTTGCAGTCGGCGGTAGGACTGTCTGAGCAGGCTGCAAAAAGAAGAAGAGAGAACAAAGCAAACAGTCACTATTGAGTTATTATCTTAAATTTTAAATGACTCCAGTGTTTCTAAATCACATAGCAAGCATCCTTGTATGTAGGTTTACTCAGTTGTGAGCAACAGTGATTAAGTTCATTTATTAGGCATCCTTGGTTTCATTACCAGAAAACTATAACAGTTATTAATTGTTTACCCTTCATTTACTGTACATATTATTATCTCATCTTATGTCTGTGATATTTGTTTTACTTAAAAAAGAAAAATTTGAAACAAATATTGGTTTGAACTGAATTGAACCGTATCTGAATCTACAGTTTTGAATAATAAAACACTGATCAATTCTGATGAGTACCGGCCTCACCTCCTGATGAGAGTAGAGGTAAAATGCTTCTTTGCAAATCCACCAACAAAATCAATAATGATTTACTAAATTTGAACTGATCAATATGTTAATATCTGGGTTTTGTTTTGTGGAAATCTGTGTCTCTTGTTTTATTCATTGACCAAATTCTTGCACCTGGACGACAAAAATATTGATTTTAGCTTTGCCTGTTAACCAAATCATTTGGACCCTAAATGCTTATTATACTTTTGAATGCTGTGGAAAAATAAACACTGTCTATAAATCTGAACTATCCACAATGAGTGCAACCACTTTTATATTTATAGAGGGTTCGGGTTTGCCCTTAAACTTTTTAGTGACCGGCTTGCAGGACCATACTGTGAAGATGCATTCACCACATAAAAACATATCAAAGGCTGACATAGCTTATCTATCATTCAAAACCACAATGGATGATATTGAAAGGTCAGATAGTAGGAGGGTTGACTGTGTACTGTGTAGATGGAAACCACATTAAATAGTATTGCAGGATGGCATAGTTTATCTATCACAGTAGGTTGACTGTGTACTGTGTAGATGCATTCATCACATGATATCATATTGCAAGCTGGCAGAGCTTACCTATCATCAAAACCCACTGGGGGATGATATTGAATGGTCAGACAATAAGAGGGTCAAAGTGTCAGCACGTTAACAAGAAGAATCACATCTCGTGACTTACCTGGTACAACGACTGGGCATTCCCTCATGGAGCAAGAATCTGTGTCTAATGGCCTCTTATTTGCATTGCAATGATTTGGATTTCTCTTGGATTGGCAGTGAACTTGCCTGGTACGTTGGCCGCTCCCGCAGGACACTGAGCACTGTTATGGATAACAGAACATGGATAAATGGTTTATGACACGAATTTATATGTTCATACAGCGTACTACAGTTAGACCCAAAATAGATCGTATAAAATTTTACGAGCTCCAATGGGACCAGACTTTTTTATATCTTTACCTCCACATGACTGAACCGAGGCTCAAAGAAACACTTAGTCTGGCACTTTTTAATGCAATTAAAAGTAATACTAGATTACATGTAACAGGTAGCCATACTAAGATATCACCATTTCTTACCTGAGACCAAGGTGTGGTGAACCACTGAGCAACTCTCCTTCTCTGCCTCTGACAACTGACGAGAGAGCAGCTCGACTCTGAGTTTGGTTTCTGCTGGGATGCACAGACTGAGTCCAGCAACACTTGCATATGGCCTCCAACGGCGCTAGTCCGAGCACAGACAACTTGACGCTCGCGTGTTGTTGAACCACATTCACCCTGGCACTGCATAAATAAGTTTTATTTTGAGTCTTGGGTTAGTGTAGAACAAAACTCGTCAGTTGGCCCTATGTTTACCTTGGTCAATATTTAAAAACTTTGTTTGAGAAAACTGAATTAAAAATACGAATTTTCTTCCAGTGTCGTTCTCACCTTGAGATGTATAAATATAACACTAAATGCCACAATGACTTGCTCCTTATTGTTATTGTATCAATATTTTTTCATATTTTGGGGAATGAAACCAAGGTTGTGAACTTAATCAATGACGCTTGCAAGCCTGAGAAAACCCGTTATGTGAACCAGAAATACAGGGGTTAACCCCTTCTCTTCCACTATCAGTGTTCTGGGTTCTTTTACGTGCACTACCAATCCCAAAGAAAAGGCAATTATTGTTAAGTATCTAACTCAAGGACACAAGTGTCAAGACCGGGACTCGAACCCAAACTCTGTTGATCAGAAACACAAAAGCTTGAGTGCGGTGCTCTTAACCGCTCGGCCACTACACACCACAATGATCGATACGTTTGGGTCCCTTAATCCAAAGAGGAAGGCAACTTACATCACTCCACCCTTGAGGCACCCACTGGGCAGGACAGGCTTCTCCGCAGAGCTGAGCAGATATGAGTTTCTCATCCCTTGGACATGCCTTCTGCCCGATGATGATCCCAGCAGCGTTGACGCAATCTACACGACGATAGCGCACTCGACAAAGTCCTGGGCACTGTTGAAGAAATCAGAACACTCAGGTCACATTGAAATTATAAAGCATTATCTACAAAGAGACTTCAAAACTCTTGTTCTGAAAGAGTAAAAATAAACAAACAAAAACTTAAAGATGAGACAGAGATTTGAGCTCTCCATTCGTAACTTTCTTTAGTTAGTAACTCCAACCCCACAAATAGGAGAAAGTAATAGGCCATGCCAGAGGTGGTTGCTTTAGCTGTCTCTATGGCTGTATCACTGAAAGTCCACCATAGGAAATAGCCAAAGCCAGAGTAATTCAGACTAGACATCAATACGAGCCAGATGGACCTTCCTAACGATTCAAGGTTTAGAGCGTCCTGGCATTTTACCACTTTCTTCTAGTCAAGAGAGAAATGTGATTTAAAACTTTTTGTAAAAAACGTACAATAGCTCAAATCTACATGAATGATGACAGTTTTTAGTATGTTTCTATGTGACTCAGGGCCCTCTTGAAACTTGACTCTTTTCTGATCCCTTTATGTTATCCATTCCACAATGTCACACAGAACCCAATAAGTATTTATACTTTCAGCGAACAGTTCAAATCAACTTTCTCTGATACTCATAGCTAGGTCTGAAGTTTCTTCCTCCTTCATTTTATTACCACTCAATGGCTCTCATATAATATGTAAATTTAAATATACTTTTCTTCTCAGTCATTGTTCTATTTTTATCGACTCGTACACGTTTTGCCAGTGTAAAGTGTAATAGAATACAATAAATAAATAAACAACTGAAGAACTGATAGACATTATAAATCACTAACAGAAAGACAGACACAACCAGATCAAGGGAACAAACATTTACCGAACTCCACTGGGCAGCTCTCCACTTGTTGGGGCATCTTTGAACCATGCATCGTCGTCTTTGTGCAGGTACATTTGCAGGGTCACATGATTCTTGACCTGAAGAGCACCTCACTTCACGGCTCTGGAGTCCCTCACCACACTCGACAGAACACTGAAGGAAAAAAGCGGAAAAAATTATTGATTTGTTGTTAGTTATATAAAATATCCGGGCCCCAATTTCATAAAGCTGCATTAGCACAAAATATTGCTTAACAAACTTCTGCTGAGCAAAAAATGAGCAGGATACAAGTTACAAATGGCATAAGTGGCATGGTACTTTGGCTGGTAATCTAAACAAGGTAAGCATAATTATTTTGTGCTCAGCACATTTTTTTGCTTAAGCAGCTCTATGAAAGAAAAAAATAATCTTCTTGGGGACAAATTTTTTTAAAAACATCTTATTCATTGACACAAGATTTGGGGTGATGTCCAAAAATAGTATTTTCTTAGATGTTGCATTCTTTTTAAATATTTGGCTGATGATCCCCGAGTTCAACTGACTAATGTTCTTTCTGAAAACCCCTAGTCAACCAAAAAGAGATTCCCAAATAATAACATTAATAATAAAAAGTTCTAGTATAAAGCGCTTTTTTTCGAAAGTATTTTCGAAATATAAGACACATATATATACAAAGCACCATATATCGGTAATACAAGGTGCTGTGGCGCAATCTGCAGTCAACATTACCAGGAAACAATGGGGAAACACCTTCTCTTAATGATAACTGTACCTGGTTCTTTTACGTTCATTGCACATTGCACAGGACCTACGGCTTTACGTCCCATCCGAAGAAATAACCGGTAAATGCCTTGCTTAAGGACACAAGTGTCAAGACCGGGACTCAATCAGAAACACCAGAGCTTGAGTCCAGTGCGCTTTACCGCTCGGCCACGACACACCACAAATAGCTGTCAGCCCTATAATGTTTTCTTTTTGAACCAAATAAGCTAGACCTAATTTCATAGCTTTGATAACCGTGGAATTCTGCGCTAACAGAACCCTTTATAGCGTTGTATGGGACGTAAGCGCAGAATTCTACAGTAAGCAGAGCCATGAAATTGTTCCCTGATCGCTGACTCACCTCAGACCAATCTGACGTCTGCCATTGTGGTCCACACGGCTTAAGAGTGCAGGGTCTGACACTCTCAGGGATGTTGGACTGATCACACTCAGCATTACTGACGCTAGTGTCTAGGCCAGGTGCTAGCATGAGCCAGCAGTGGACAGTCCGATATACCACGCCAGTACCACAGGAAACCGTGCAGTGACTCCAGCTACCTACAGCCCATCTGTGATTAATAGAAACAGTAATTCATTCTCAATTTTGATTCACTGTCCAAACTTGCAGGGGTAAACTTACTAGTAGACTTATTACTTACTTGAAACTTTGGTTGATGGGAAAAAGAAATTAAGAATTTCATTTTATTTATCAACTTTGGTTGTGAAGCCAAGGACTCTCAGAAAGGTGAACTTAATCACCATACTAGCCAAGAACCCCATAGAGGGAAGACAAGGAAGGAAGTTTCAGTTTTAGTGTGGGAGGACGTCCCAAGAGATTTATTCCAGGGAAAACCCATGCAATCAGAAAACCCACTCCACACAGTGCCCCTGGCAGGATTTGAACAGGGGTTCTAGAGGTGAAAGGCAAGGAAAGATAACACTATGCTAACCCGACCGCCCCTATGTCTTCAATGAACTGAGGGTGGGTACCCACTCCGACTTGCGATCAGTAAGCTCCCATTTTCAGGGGTAAAAAAATGTTTGACTCTTGTCAATCTGTCAACAGTTCTACATTCCTCAAGAAGTTGTTTTAACAATTTAATAACTGCGGTAAAACGAGGGACAAATTTAATAACTGCAGTAAAAAGAGGGAAATACTTAAAATCCCTTGATCTTCTGTATCTCCTTAATCTCTCGATATCTCACCTTTGTCCACAAGGCTTTCCTTCACACTCTCGCTCGACAACGTCTGGCTTTGATCCTGGATCACAGAGATTATCTGTAACTTGTTGACCTTTCAGAGTGCAGTAGGCATAGGATCTGCTCATTCCTGGCAGAAGAATTAAAATAAAGAGGCTCTTCATACTCAATAACTATAACCTTTGTCTTCACAAAGGGCGCTAAAAACTTCTTACTATACTAAAGAGGCTTAATACAGACATAAACACCCAAACATGTTTCCCAAGCAACTACGTTCGAAGGAAAATCCCTATTATAGCCGAGGAATATGTGGTCAGACCTTGCAACCCAAGCTTATATCCCACAGGAATCTAACAAAACTACCCCCCTCCCCCCTTCATAAAAGTACCCCAAACGTTGTCCCAACTGTGAATCATCTCTGACACGATAACAAAAACCAATGTGATAAAATGTGTTTGGAACATTTATCTAGAAACTGCTCCGAGTTGCCTAAGCCCTTTGGAAGATGAAAAATTAAACAAGCAGTTACTCAAGATTTAACATTAAGTATTGCACATGTCATACTTTGGGGAAACCCCCTTGGGTTACACAAGGTTGAACCCAGAGAGAAAGACAGTTTCCAAATTAGTACCAAATTATAAAGAGGCAATCAGGTCATGTACGAATTGGCGGCTAGGGCTATGTCTACAGCTATGGCTATGGCTGTTACGAAGGGTGTTGCTAAGGGTGTTGCTAAGGACATCCTATACTTCAATGCATGATGATGCGGCCATCCAGCTGTAGCCAGAGCCATAGCCGACAATTCATACATGACCTTATTGCTTCTTTATAATTTGGTACCCTTTAGTTACCTCTTGCGCACGTAACACTGCAGGGAGCAATCCCAGTTCTCTCCCATCGATATTGTGGTTTCTGGTCCTCGTTTGCAGGTATATCCCCCCTGGAGATTAGGCTGGAGGTTGCTGCTGCTGACGGCACCGCTGACGACTGCTGGCTCTCCCTCGCCAAATTCACGAGCTCCAGGATCTCTGGCACATCACCAAAGAGGTCTTGGAGCAAGTCACGGTCCAAAGGAATGTCTTCAGCATCTTGGATCATTTCTTCAGTTACTGCTGGTTGTGGAGATGTAGTAAGAAACGATTTAGTTGGCAACGTTGGCTCTGTTACTAATTCAAAGTCCTCGTACGAAGAATAAACACTTTCGAAAATATCATTCTCTTGATAGGACGTTGACACTGTGGAAGGAGAATGGTGTATGCTATTGTTCGCCACGGTGATTGCTTCTTGCCCTTCCGGATACAGGGGGTTACCATCCTCTGCTGGTTCTGGCATACTTTGGTTATTTTGGGGGACAAGGAGTTTGTTGTTTGAGAAATCTATATTTTGTTGAGTTGTGCGTTCAAGATTATTGTCTTCATAAAATCCAGACGTTTCTGTTTCCTTGTTCGTGGAAGTTTCAGCATCCTCTTCATTTAACATAGTGTTCTTAGGATGCTGTACATCGCCTTCATCATCATATCCTCCTGGGGGCATATCTACTGGCTGTGGAGCTACCAATTCCGCTGAATGAAAACTTGAATTTTGACTTTGTAGAAGCAAATTCTCTGAAGGGTCATCTGAAGTTGACCCCTCAGCTGTTCCTTGTGAATCTCCTTCTGTTGTAATGTTTACCGCTATCTCCATTGTCTCCACACCAATGGGCCTTGAAATCTCTAAAGTTGTATTTTGTGACGGTTGCACTTTAGGCTCGGCTGCTTCCAAACGTTGTGTTTCCATGGTAACATTTTGAAATGAATCCAGTGCCTCTCCACCAGGGATCAACGATGGGTGTTGAACACTGGTACCTTGTTTTAGTGGATCCATGTAGATGTCTTTCTCGACTGGAAGCGTCTGAACGGTGATGACGTTTGGAACATCCTGGTTCTCTGTCTCCAAGGAATCTTCGGACGATGTTTTTGATTCTGTTGTTGGCAATGGTCTTGAAGATGTCATGATGGCTGCAGCAGTTGTTTGAGGGCGCTCTACTGGCGGTAGACTATACTGGTATGCGATGTGGGTCTTGAGTTGTTTCCGTGCATTCAAAACCTGCAGGGAGCAAAAGAATAAATGAATGTTTCTGTACAACATCAGTTACAAGTTTACAAGTTACAACTTCCGTCCAAATCACCTTCGATTAAAGGTATTATACAGGATTGGTAAAGCTGACAAAATAATCACAGGCAGTGTTCATGTTTTGTGTGATCAACCACACACATGAAATAACAAACCTTTAAAAAATTGAGCTCAATTGGTCATTGAGGTCACAAGAAAATAGCCAAAAAAAAAAGACCTTATGTGTTTTCTGTTTTACAAACACTGATCGTTTATTATCATGCGTTTTATTGTTTTACTAATTTCTCAGAAACGGTAGCATTTTAGGCAGAAACATTTTAAGGAACCCTTTCTACCATTACTTACTTTAAATCATGTAAGTTATGTGTGAATCTGTGAACATTTGTGTTTTTCAATCTAACCAATAGTGTACAGGGCCTTTAAGGATGGGATTATAAAGAGCTACAATGCAATTTGCGGCCAAACACCAAGCAAGCATTTTGTCTTTCAGATGCAGATTATTTATTTAACCTGTAAGTCAAGATACAGTATACAAACTTTGATTATCGATAATAAGGGGACGTACTTACTAAAATGATAATACTGCTAGTCAGAGTTTGCTTAATGATAATTTCCTCATAGTCACCATCTGTATTTGTGCCGCAGCGCTTGTAGGTCACCATACTACCAGCCAACTCATACAGACCTGGCCTACTGATGCTGTAGATACTATTTAACAATGGTTGCCCATTCTCATCTGAGATACCTGTTCAATGAAAGATAATTTTTCAAAGGTTGTCAAAAAAAAAAAAGGAAACAAATTGATTTCCATAAACAGCAAGACTTTGTCCAATGGCATGAGATGTCCAAGTAAAGAGCATAGATGTTGAGTGGCTTGCCAATAAGTTTCTGCAGGATGTGTCCAACGCAGCTGAGTTGACATTTTTGGATTGTGTGTACTATTGTATTTTGTCGGCTGATGTTGTACAACTTGGCGTTGGTAATCTTGTCAAGACGTTTTATGTCGAGTATGATCCGAAGGCAGTTTGTGTGATAGCTGTTGAGATATGCAGTAAGGGGCTTGGTAATGACCCATGTCTCACAGCCATAGATCAGGATGGGTAAGCAAGCTGATTAGCCAGTATTAGGCGAGAGCTTTAAGGATGTCCCTGATGATGGCTATCTATGAGGGGATATCATTCTTAATACATTGAATTCATAAATTTGGTAGAGGATTCAAGGGGGATGAAAGTCGGAAAGAAATAATTCAGGGAATGAGAGGAAAGAAGCATTAGAATCTTCCAACGAAATATGTTAATTGCACATCGCGCATGCGCACTAACACTTTGGTTGGCAAAATTATGGAAAATTCCCCTTTTTTGCATGGGGCTGATGGTGGCATGACGCAGTATGCGTTTCTGCGTCTGCTTCTAAGTGCACATCTCTATGGCAATTGCCAACCAATAGGGTCTGTACACATGTGTGAATGTAATAAGCATATTTCATGGGAAGAGTCTATTGTCTAAGAGTGTTTGAAGAACACTTACCTAAGTAGTTTCCATTTCTCTGGAGTTCATATACTCTGATGTTAAAAGCACCGAGTGGAATCTTCACCACATCATTATAATCTGGGGAAACAGATCGGCGAACAAAATGTTTTTAAATACTGTAGATTAGAAATGCCAAGCGTTCTAATGGAGTCTGAAGTCCTGGGCCCAATTTCATAGAGCTGCTTAAGCATACAAATTCGCTAAGCAGAACAAAATTATGCTTACCAAAAATAGGTTACCAGTTTAAATACGATCTCACTTGTAGCATCAGTGACTGGTATCCTGCTTATTGTTGCTTAGCCAACATTTTCTGCTTAAGCAGCTCTATGAAATCGGACCCTGGTATTGTCAGAGTGTCGGGTCCTAGTCATGGCACTTGTTATTGATCTCATAATTCAAACAGAGCTCTGCATACATGTTGTCAAAATAATGATTGCTTCAAGACAACCATCGGAAACAGTTAAAATATTCCATTCATGTGGACAATTTGGCTGAGAAAGTTTAAATCTATGATTCAATAATTTAACTTGCAATCACTGGACGAATTACAAGGAATTCATCCTGAGATTAAGTTTGAAAAAGGTGCTTGAAGTAATACCTTGATGAAGCACCTCGTTGAAGGTTGCAGAAATGACTCGACAAGTGGATCCATCGCCCCCACAAACACCGCATGAGTCAAAAGCTTTGACTGAGTTTACAAGACCGTCGCATCCGACTCCCTATGGACACAAAAACCAAACATTGGGGTATAACTTCTTTGTGACTATTTAATAAGATATCAAAGATATACATTAAACTACAAAAAAACTTGATTTCTACAGGCCTGGAGTTACCTGGAAGCCACAGAGGCCATGGCCTCTGTTGCCCCTGGTCACGGCCTTCAGTTCCCTTCAAAAGATTCCCATAGACTTTAAGGTTTTCCAATAGAAGTGCTCTTTGTAGTGCTCTTTGCAAAATGAAAATGAACTTGCCCTCTCCGAGATGAAATTCAAGGCCTATTTCTGGGCGAGAGGCAAAGTATCGTTTTGTTTGTCATTGATCAATCTGTGCATCTAGAATGATTCTAATATAATTTGGTTTTTACCCTGACACGGATGTGTGTTAAAGGCACTGAACATGTTTGGTAATTGTCAAAGACCAGTATTCTCACTTGGTGTAGGCCTATCCCAACATAGATGCATAAAATAACAAACCTGTGAAAATTTTGGCTCAATTTTAACCTGATGTGAGTGTGAAAACCATTGTCAAGGTGTAAACGGAGAAATAAATTTAAAAAACATTGAAACTATCACAACAAAGCTTTAAAGATGTAACATACTCTGTTAATTTTCCATATTAAATGACCAGATGTCAATCGGGTAGAAGGGCACACGCACATCAAGTGCCCCCCCCCCCCTAGTTACACTACAGATCTAAAAGACTAAGTAACATAGAAAATTCTCAGTTTTCAATTGTAGGGTGTAAAGGCTAATGGTGATAGTTCATTTTATCACTGACACAAATTACTAAAACAATGGACAGTCCGATGTGCTGAGTGTATGAATTTAAGATTGACTGACCATACAATGTCCCTGTACGCAGACAGACAGTGTGTCTGCCACGTTCTCTTGTCCGCATCCTCTGTAGTTTGTACACAGCGTACCGTCTGGCATCCATTGACGGAGCGGTCTGTAGATTCTTCTGCTATTATTCAGCGTTGTACAAACGACTTGACATGAACCAACTGCAATGAAATCATTCAATTGTTCCATTTTTATTTCAATTCATACTTGCTGGACCCCATTACATGGCACTGCTTACACTACATAGTGAGCGAAAAAATTCAAAGTTTACATACACAGAAATATACTCCCCCCCCCCTTCTCAAGTTCTTGGTCTTAATTTTAAGTACGCATTACACAGATTAGCTGAAAACATGAAAAGTAGTTTCATTGTGCCCCACCCCCCCCCCCCCCACCCTTAGTTTTGACACTATCCTATGCCTATGGCTATTTTATTAGGAGTCTTTAACAAGTGTGATGAAAATTTATAGGCCTACTAGTACTATTTATACTAATCCATGCCAGTATGTGGCAGAGGAGGGTGTCCACCAAATGGGTAACTTTCCAGGCCTTTATCCCCCCTTAAAATCTTCTGAAATGTTTCTCAGATTCCCAGAACACGATGATTGAAGACACAATCTATATGCATGATAATAGGGCTAGGAGTGCACCACCATGCCGCCGTGCCACACATAGCTACAACTGACAAATACAATAGTTGAAAACTGTCCAGTGTCTGCCTGGCGGTTGTCCACGTTCCTACCAACACATCTATTTGTCACTTTAGTTTTAAAACAATAACTAACAACTTAAAAAGTCATGTTAGAAACAAATGCATCCAAAATATCACATAAAGCTAAAAAGCATCAATGATTATTGATATGTATAAAGGTCATGGCCTTTAAGTTTTAGTTAATTTAGCTTGAAACCAAACCTACCACTTTTCTAGTTTGTCGTCTGCACTCAGAATAGTCTTTTGTTACAGCGCCCTCAGTTGACAATGGAAAAATAACTATTGGGCTGTTTCAAGAGGACGAGTATTATTTTAAAGGCACTGTGTACACGTTTGGTAATTACTCAAAATATATACTAGCATAAAAACTTACTTGGTAACGAGCAACGGAGAGCTGTTGATA